>JAATLQ010038150.1:11519-80537 GCA_013421005.1 Heliconius erato x Heliconius himera | reverse complement strand
TATATATATATATATATATATATATATATATATATATATATATATATATATATATATATATATATATATATATATATATATATATATATATATATATATATACATATACATATATAATGAATGTAAATAAATATTTCATTTCCTCGAACCCACAACCTGTCGATTTTACAATCACACTTTGTGCCTCTGCGCCACAACTGGCCTCTGGACTGATAATATCTCATTAACAAAAAAATAATTACTAAAGAAAATTTTCAATTATACTTTCGTAAACTTATTTGACTTCCCATTACTTTTATTATTTTAAAAACCATAAAGTCAAAAAGGCCTCGTAATCAAATTACACAACCCAAATATAATTTCTTCAAATTAATAAAGCTAAGGTGTCATTAAAGGGGGTTACCCGAACCTTTTTAGCTCCGATCATTTGTTCATGAAAATACCTACTGTTTAAATAATTGTATACTTGTACGAATTTTGTGTTGTGTGAATTTTCCACAAGCTTTTGATAAACTTAAAAATAAGAAAATTTATTTTATATTTACTAATATGCCAAGCCATATAATGTTTGTATAATATAGATATACTTATTTTAGTTTCAATTAATATTTGTAAATATATTTCTGAAATTAAATTATGCAATAAGATTAAGACACACTGTCTGGCGGAACTCAACACCGCGCTTTTGCCTCGGCGCCAGAGTAAAGAAATGAAAATTTAAAATATTTCATTTCCTTGAGTGGAAATGGAACTCAACACACGCGTTCACAGTCACACTTTTGTACCCGCCACGACTAGCCTCAATATCAAATATAATATGTACGTATATATATTAATAGTAGAAAACAGATTATCATTAAGTATTCGTGATAATTTATTGGAATTTTATATTTTTTTTTATAAATAATAAATTCAACTTTACACTATATGCCGCACACAGCAGTGTAGGCAGATGGTTCCTAGTGTTAAGACATTTCGTTCTCAATTTTTCGCCGAATTCTGAAGGCATTTCATATTGAGTAGCGAAATACAATCAGAGTGAAGAAATTAAAATATAAATTTAAATAAATATTTCATTTCCTCGATTGGGGATCGAACTCACAACCAGTCATGTTTACACTCACACATTCGTGCCCCGGCGCCACGACTGACCCCAAAAATAATAAAATAATCACACAGTAGATATATTACGTGACGCTATGTTGACATATTCGAAATATTACTGTGAAACCCCTATTTTTTCAATGTTTTTACAATGTTAATTTTTCAACATATAATATATTGCAAAAACATAACATAGCTTCATGCTGTATTCCTAGAGAGGCAGAGAGAATATATAATAGTTATTTTGTAAAATAATTAAATATATGGTTCGTTGGTATCCCAAATTTGTGGTTAAAAGCTCAATGTAATTTCATACTAAATAATATATGTATTTTATATATTGTTACAGATTAAGCTAATGTTCACTCTATCAAATGGCAAAAGTGAAGAGAAAGCATGACTTGGGTGAGTTATACGACATTGATAATCATTCATATTATTTCAAATATAACTTTTGTTTGGTAAAATTGACACAAATATTTATTCATAGTGGCCGCGAGCTCGTGAGAAAAAGTGATTAAGATGAGCTGGTGGCGGAAGGGGCGGTGCGCGTGCGCAGGGCAGGCCGCGTGATGCGCGGGAGCGCGCGCGTAGCCGGCGGCGCGTCGCCTGCGCCCGCGCTCGGCCCGTGCGCGTGCGCGTGCGCGTGATGCGCGCGGACCGCGCCGCGCTCTACGCGTGGCTCGTCTGCTGCGTAGCCGCTCTCTCTACGCACAAGTACAGCACCCGCGTTATACGCACCAAGTACGGACCGTTGCGAGGGATCGTTGTGCATTCACATCCCCAAGTGGAGGCGTATCTGGGTGTTCCATACGCAACTCCGCCTCTCGGCAGTCTCAGGTCAATTAAACAAGAATATTCATTGTTTATTACTTAAGCATAAAGCACACAAAATATTGACAGTGCTATTTTGTTTTAACAACAACTTTTATTTAAGTATAGTATTGAAAATACCGTATATTATATGGTTTTCTTACCCAACAATAAGAATGTATAAATTGATCCAATAGGTACATGCCGCCCGTGACGCCTTCGCAGTGGCGTACAACGCGTTTGGCAGATGCATTAGGGCCTGCGTGTCCTCAAGTGCCCCCGGCGACTTCACCTCGCGAAGAAGCTTTATTATCACATCCGCGTGCTCGAATACGCCAGCTTGAGCGACTACTTCCAACGCTTGCCAACCAAAGTGAAGACTGCCTTTATGTAAATCTCTATGTACCTGTCAATGGTTAGTCGTTTTGATTTTTTAATAGTATACACAAAACAAATTATATATATATATAATTTATATATTTATTTGTAAAATTTGCTACTAATATATGTATTTTATGTAATTTTTTGTGACTGAAAATGTTTGAAGGTATTGAATATAGTAACCTACTGTATATGTATGTACGTACACGATATACCTGCTACGGTACTGTACGTAGGTATGTTTTTTTTTATGCACCTCTAGAATTCTGCCCAGGCGGGAGATATCCGAAACCAGAAGTATACATTACTAGTTAAACTATATTAGAAAAAAAATTCAATAGTTAGTTTCATCGCTTTATAGCTAGCTGGGTAGCCAGAAACAGCGAAGCGCTTAATGTTACGGCCTCTGTTTATCATTTTGCCCTTAATCAATACAGTTAAGGCACTGATATCACCGTATTCAGATACCCGCAGCGATAGGCCTTTCCACATTTCGCATATATTATCTTCCGTGACCCCTATATATACTTCTCAGATATATCACTTCATTCTATTGCTCTAATATGTTTCCATTTCATCACTTTAAAACACCAGAACCTTTGTCTTATTTACAGTCAGGCATAAATCATTATTTTCACATCCTTCTTTTAGAGTGATGACCAATGCCTGCAACTCAATCTGCTTTTAGCTCATTTACTTGCACTCCCATGTCGCTTTCTTTCATCCCTTAGAGACAGCTGTACAAATAAAAATTGAGGAGCCAAGATGACATAACATAACTTTGTTAAAAATTCAATTGGACGTCAAACTAAAGTTTCATGCTAGTTCCTATTCACACATAGGCTGAGTGATCCCCGTTCAATTTGTACCAGGGCAATCCCGTAGTTTCTTTTATACAACCCTGTTACACGACTTTTGCGAGTCCACAAAAACCCGGAAAACTTTTTGGTTTAAGGATTAAATTTTTTCAGTGATCATATGGAGGGAAAATATGTGATCCATGCACTCCCCTCCATGTCTGAAGTCTTCTTGAGCCTCCCGCAATAGTCTGTTGAATTATGAACTAAGATAAAAGTTTAAATCTTTTTAGTGTTTGTGTATACAGTTTTATACTTATACACCACTTTATATTTTGTTAATATCTGGACATTTTTTTTGTAACCATTGCTATAATAACAAAAAAAAACTATACCTTGAAAAAAAATCTAAAAATTTTATCATTCTTTATATCTAAATACAATCCACAGTTGTATATATGAGATGTATATATAATTACGTAACGTTATTCCTTGTCGGAATAAAATGTTAATATTTTAATTGAAATGTTTCTGTTGGGCAGCAGCAATTGAGAGAGCTTTCGGCTGCCCTTTAATCCTCGCCAGTTATTCGTTATTTATTCAAAGCATTCACCACAAATTCTCTGTCCGCTAAATAAGCCGCTTTTGAAATATGCAACACTATCCTATTGTTGAGTAAAAACGTATTATTCATTCATTTGATCGTTATTTCGTGTGAGTGGCACAAATGGAATTAGTTTTGTATATGTAGTAGGAAATTAAGTAAGACTAATATTTTCTACGTTGGTTTAAAGTTGTTAAAAAGAAATAAGTTAATTTTTTTTTATTATGTCTTGTTCATTATGGTGTATAAAAAAAATAACAAATTATTTCAAATGTGTGTGTTTATCTGACATTACTAATGATCTTGAGGCCAGTCGTGGCGCAGCGGCACGAGGTGTGACTGTAAAAACGGGCTGGTTTTGGGTTCGAACCCCACTCGAGGAGATGAAATATTAACTTAAATTTATATTTCCATTTCTTCGCTCTGATCTGGTTAAGCGCGGTGTGGAGTTCTGCCACTCAACACGCAATGCCTTCAGAATTCGGCAGAAAGTGGGGAACGGAGTGTCTTAACATTAGGTTCTCTCTGCCTACCCTGCTGTGGGCGGGATACAGTGTAAAGCTGATTTGATTTTTTTAACTAATGATCTTTTAACGTTATGAATGTGTTATTTATTATATTAACTATAAATATATATAGAAGTATATGTGTACATATATGAGAAATGAAAAGCAAGAGTCATTGAGAAATATATACGAGAAGGGAAAAAGGCAAAGCAAAGGGCGCCGAGGCCTCAATTCCGTAGTGCATTGCAGTGCATATTGCCCCCTGCAAGCAGTGCGGAAGTGAGGCTGAGGTCTCCTCGAGCAACGTATCAACACACCGTCTGTGGCTGGAAGAACAATGAAGACCTCACTCAAAGAACGATTCTAATTAATGATTCTGTTCAAAGTCTTATTTGTTTTCTTTATAAATATCTTTCTATAAAAAATTTATTGTAACAAAGAAAATTCTATTAACATTTCAATACAAAAGTTAAACTCAAATGGATGCTGATAAATTAACAGCCTTTTTCAGGTTACGTTTGAATAATAATGAAGTTAAAATACTATTATCATTTTGCTCACCTTCATTTAAAGCTGTTAGAGCGGCTGAATGGAAATAAGATTAAACGATCTTCAACTGAGGTGTTTTAAGATTTTGCAAAACATAAATTAATAGAGACCAGTCGTAGCGCAGCGGCGCGAAGTATGACTGTAAAACCGACTGGTTGTGGGTTCGATCCCTACTCGAGGAGATGTAATATTTACGTAAATTTATATTTCCATTTCTTCGCTTTGGTATCGACGCTAAGCGCGGCGTTGAGTTGAGTGCCACTCAACACGCAATGCCTCCGGATTCAGCAGAAAGTGGGGAACGGAATGTCTTAACACTAGGTTCTCTCTGCCTACCCTGCTGTGTGCGGGATACAGCGTGAAGTTGATAAATTGATAAAATCCACGAAAGTGTTAAGATTTTACTTTATACTTGTATCCATATATCATTTACATACATAATGCTAATAGTAGATTTGTGGAAATTAATTGAGAAAATTGTGTTTGTAGGTTGTTTTAAATTACATTCCGAATAAATATTATGATTTGCCGTGCCTACCTAAAATTGGGTCAATAGAGTTGTTTTAATAGGAGCAAAATGCGAAAGCTACTTTTTCATCTTGTATATCTTCTAAAAATTATATTATATTATTTATTTGAGAACACAAGCAATTGTTTTATTACGTTTTGTAATTGGCCGGCTAATAATAATTATTTTTGATCTCTTTATTATAGGTACAAAATGTGATTTGTGTTATATCTGTATTAGAATTATAGAAATAATTAGAATAATAATGAGAATATCTTTAAATAAATATTTTAACTGATTTTTTTAAATGTTGATGGTAGAACAAATAATTTAATTTTACTATAAAACAATTAATACTATTACACAGGTGTTGAAGATGAAAGTGTAGGCATCCCGTGCCTGGTCTTTGTGCACGGTGACTCATACGAGTGGAGCTCCGGTAACGCGTATGACGGCACGCCGCTCGCAGCACACGGCAACGTCATTGTGGTCACAATCAACTTCAGACTGGGTGTACTGGGTAAGTATTACACTTGAAAGGGTAATTAATCTTCCCTAGTCAACTAAGCCGACACAAGCTCGCGTCGTGCTAACATATTCTAGATAATTCTAATACTTCCTTAATTTTATGCATTTTGTTTATGCTTTAAAATATTTGTATTAGATTTTACATAGTAAATTACTATTATGTAATGTTAAATTAATTAATTTAAAATTTGTGTTATAGCCAAAGATCGCAGCTCAACCAGATCGTCATTTTAGTAAAACTGAAATTTTGAGGATTGTTAGTCTAATATGTATGTTGTTAAGATGAAATGATGATGGTAGTGCCAACTATAGGTAAGTAGGTCTGGGAGGATGATCGCGCCATCGGATTGGTCTGGGTGCTTAAAAGGCTTCTTGAAATAGTCCCGTAAATGAAATATGTATAATTAAAGCGTGCTAGTATAAAGAAGCTTGCCCCAATTTTAAACAGCCTTTAGGACGTTTGGCGGAAGAAAAGGCACACGGCAATAATAAATATATAATTTTTACATTATTCTCAAAAACATATTTAAATATGAGCGTTTCTACTTCAACGTAGGTGACCATGTATCTTTATTTGGCACTACATCTGAAAGGGCTTCTCTTTCAAGTTAGTAAGTACGCAGACAGTTTTAACTATATATAAGACTTAATCTTCAAAATCTCAGCTTTGCTAAAATTACGTAGGTCTAAACTCAATCTAATAATTAACCGTACGCTTTGACTGTTTGTAATCAGCGTTGACACAATTTTTAAATACTTCTATAATAAATTAAAATTTTTTCGTTATTAAATAACTACAGGTACAATTATAATCAGAAACTCGCAGTCCATGTTTAAATATTTTCCGATTTTATGTGGCTCAGCAACCTCAATAATTACTGTTTCGAACACTTCATCAACTAGAAGTATATCAGATTTACATATTTACATATAGGAATCGGTGTAGAAATAAAGCAACTTGTAGTATTAGGATTGCCTCCATGAGATTTGATTATTTTGAGTTCATGATTTATTAAATCACTTAACAAACAAAAAATAATTTGTGTTTATGAAATTACTAACCTCATAGTGAACAACCAGTTATAACACGTCCCAGAGACTCCCCAGACAGATATTAATAAATCGATTATTATTAATATTCTTCTTAACAAATTAGGCAGCGGGAATCTGGAAACCTAGTGTTAAGACACTCCGTTTCCTCCTAATAGTGGAGGCATTGCGTGTTCGTTACTCCGTTCTCTACTTTCCGTCAAATTTTCAAGGCATTGTGTGTTGAGTGGATGAACTCAACGCCGCGTTTTGCTTTGTTACTACAGCGCAGAAATGAAAATATTAATAAATAATAATTATTCATTCCCCCAAGTTGGGACCAAAGCGCTACCGTCGCATTTACAGTCACACGCTTGTGCCACTGGGCCACGACAGCCTCAATTTAATAATACAATAAATTTCAGTAAAATAATGACCAAAATAAAAATCATGTAGCACGATAATAGTCAGTCAGCATTCACCGTTATTAGAACTGAAGCGTGAAATGATGTATTATGTGAACGACTGAATTGTCCAAATCAATATAACTGGCACAACATTACATATTAGGTTTGACAAAAGCCTTGACAATATGTATAACAGCAACAGTATCTTGCTCATTAATTAATATGGAAATTGGCATGTCAGATAGTACTGAGAGATAGCTGATACGGAGGAGTGTGAGGAGTGTGAGGAGTTGTGGACGGCGTCGTCCGCAAATTGACGCTTCGCTGTGAATTACCCGAATATATACGGTGTAATACATCATCACGTTTACCGTGTACTAAACGAGTTAACGTTTGTGGAATAAAATATCGCTCATAATTCCGTTGACCGATGGGCTGCCATTTATTTATACAGATTTTTTGTATCGTATTTATATTGTAATGGATGTGTTTATACCTTTTTTATTCATAGGGTTTCTTAAGACTGGGGCCAAAGGATCGGCCCAGGGGAATTTCGGACTAATGGACCTAGTAGCGGGATTGCACTGGTTAAGAGAAAATCTTCCAGCATTCGGAGGTAGTCCTGAAAAAGTTACGCTGATGGGACACGGAACTGGTGCTGCGCTTGCCAATTTCCTTGCTGTATCTCCTGTTGCTAGAGGTATTTGTTATAATAACTATATTTCAACGCCTTCTTTTAAAATTGACATAATTTTTTAATATTTTAAAATTTGAAAGCGATTATATATACTTGAAATTATAATAATTATTTCATTATAATACAAATATTACATTTATATTAAACAAAATGAAAGAAGAATTGAAGGTTTTCAAAAGCAACAATTTTATATGCTTAATATAATATAATAATAGCCTTTAGAGATTTTAATTATCAAAAATTCCCTTTTTCCTCCAAAAAGGATACAATGAAATAAAATTGCGAGTGTTTCTGTAATCGCCACTGCCGAGACCGCAAATAGCCGCTGTTCACGAATGATGCATGGCCCTCTCATTGTTTGTAATTAGACGGCCTATGGCAGATTTCATTATACTCTTGTGTCGAGAGCCTTGTTTAGACCTTTCGTCACTTAATATAGTAATTATACTGTTGATATCAGGTATATTTTGATATAAAAGCGAACAATATCTTCGTATTTACCTATATTGTAGATCAGTAGATTACGGCGTTAGTATCACTATACTTAATAACTATTCTAATTATATTAAACAGATAAGTTTTGAGAAGACTTTCTTGTTTTGAAACGAAAATGTTTTTCTTTATTACATTTCATTGGAAGGTTAATCCTCTTCGGAAATAACGAAATTAAATTAGGTTATCTGTTTCAGAACTACTGAAGCGCGTCATCTTGTTAAGCGGGTCGGGGCTTAGCTCATGGGCGTTGCAGAGAGAACCGCTTACGATAAAAAGAAAGGTAGATGTTGGCGTTACTCTAAAAGCTTATTTAGTATTAGCTTTGTGAGAAACTGAAGTCAACTGACTTCAGTGTTTTTTAACTAATTAAGTCTACTTGACTTTATTAAGAAATTAAATATTCTATTTCTTTCATGTACTATGATTTCAGCTTTATATAATTAATAAGTTATGTTTACCCAGTGTCAGTTTTCGCCAATTGTGATATATATTTTATTTCAATAAAATATCGTATCTTGTTTAAATTTATATTCCTTTGACACGTTGAAAGCAAGTTATTTCTGTCGTTTCTTTGTATATATATTTTGCAGAAATTTTGCGATTCGTAGTAAAAGGGTAACAAGGTTTCGAGCATCCAAACTTTAGCATTTAAAATATTAGCACTGAGTGTTCCGTCTGCCAAGTTTTGTGAATTGCCTATACGGTGAAGTTGGGGAATGTTTACATTTGCTTTTATGTTTATTAGGTTGCGGAGCAGACAGGGTGCCACGGGGATTTGATGGAGGATGATTTGGCCCCGTGCCTGCGCAACAAGCCGCTTGCTGAACTGTTAGCGGTTCGGCTCGACCCACCCCGTTTCCTTCCAGGCTTCGCCCCATTTGTCGACGGCACAGTAATTGTGAATCCATCTTTTGTAAGAAATTTCAACTTAAATAATTTGATAATTAGTTATTTAATTTACTTTTGGTAACATTTGAACGTCGTTATTTTTGTTATTATATATTATACACAAATTATTCTTTATAAAGTAACTTAACTTCAAGGGAACCTATCAATGCCGTCGAATTAACTAGAGAAAACCTTACGAAGTTATTAGAAGTCGTATTTACCGTAGTGCATTTCTAATTACTTGCCAAGAACATTGTTTTCCTCATTTACATTCATATTAAAGTTTTAAGGTAGCTCGTTCAACTGTAATTTCACTTTTAGTGTGCTGATTAAGTTTGTAATTGAATCACTATATAGTTTATAAATCCTATATATTTGTTTATAATTTATTAAATTTATGTTATTTTTTTTTAGCTTCACGTTGTATTCCGCACACAGCAGGGTAGGCAGAGGGAACCAGAGCAGAGTGTTAAGACACTCCATTCCTCACATTCTGCCGAGTTCTGGAGGCGTTGCGTATTGAGTGGCGGAACTCAATGCCGCGCTTTGCCTCGACACCGGAGCGAAGAAAATGAAAATATAAATGTAAATAAATATTTAATTTCCTCGAGTGGAGATCGAACCCACAACCAGCAGACAGTTTTACAGTTACTCTTTGTGCCCGCCTGCGCCATGACTGGCCTCATTTGGTTTAGTTGGCGGTACATAATATACCTAGAATAACGTCTTGGATTTGTATATATTGATGAAAAAAATAATTATAAAATAAAAGTGTAGGAGTACAAACAACATCAGAGGATTTGAAATATCTTGTACGTAAGTACTAAAGTTTAGTATATATTTTTATAATTAATTAAGAATATATATTCATAGGCACCACCACCAAACGACAATTCTCGTCTGGGTGTAGGGGCCGCTGCAGTCGCAAGCGCGGCAGGACATGAATTGGCTGATTTTCCTCACAGGGAATTGCTGTTTGGTCTAACTACAACGGGTAACACTATTTTTAATAAGAGACAAATATAATAATTCATTATTTTTTAAGTGTTGTTTCCCATTTAGTAAAGAAAAATGTTTTTTATAGAATATAAATAGATTAATTAATACTTATTAAGACGTACAAAAATTTTAACGTGACGGGATTTGAACCCGCGCCTCTTTGGAAATACCAACTAAGCCATACGTTCTCATCGAGCTACGTCGAAATTCTTATACGTTTGTAACAACTTATTTATGTTGTTAGCATCTCTGCTATGAGTATTTTTCTTTTCTAATTGTGGAATGACACTTTAAAAAATATTTTAAGAATAAGTAATGTTTAAAATTTGAGAAGAAAATATTAACACTATTTTCTTCTCAAATTTTAAACATTATTATATTTACACCAAATCTCGGTGTAAATATCAATATCGATGGTTATGGCGTTATGATTGATGTTTGATTAGTATGTTACAATGTTTGCTTCATTATGATTTCCTATCTTTAAACCATTAGCTATGTTATTATCTATATATTAATTAATACGAGAAGCAAAATCTTTGTATCCCTTTGTACGAAAATTGTGCGGACAGAAAAGTAAGAAACTTGGCACAGTTGTATGCTACAACTGTGTATGTATAGAGAAAGAGCCCAGAATACTAATAGTTTTTTAATTATTGCATATAAAATACATCAATGAAATAAATATATCAAACACACACTACTATGGTAGTGTACGTTTGGTACATTTTATACATATTATAACTTTAATATAAAACGATTTTAACCTTGCTATGGCAACGCATTTTATTCGCGTCGATTCGTTCTCTAGTATATAATGTAATAAAATATCATTGAATATATAATTTTATAAATGTATTTCAACTTAAGTATATCAAAGAGATCTTTAAGATATGTTTTATATGAAATTACGTAGGTAGTATTATACTACTTAAATCGTCTTGTTATAATATTTTTTTCTAGCTTCAGCAGGGGAGGCAATCTAAAAAAATCCTCCAGTGATAAGACTAAGAATTCGGGAAGCGTTATGTGCTCCAGAATTCGGTGTAATATTTTTGATCGTTCTCCTTTTATTAATTTTATAATTATAATCTCATATATATTCTAAAAAAAATTCTTTTAAGAAAAAAATGTCTCAGAGAAAGCAGTTTTACATTTAGTAAAATTCTCTTCACATTTTAATTAAATATGAATGCCGCGCGCTCATAAATTTATGCAAATGAATGACATGCCATTACTTGCAGAATCTTACTTGGAATTCAATGCTCAAGACTTGGAGTTTGGCTTCAATGAGACTCGACGGGACCGTATTCTGCGTACTTTCGTACGTAACGCCTACTACTACCACCTCAACGAGATTTATTCCACCCTCAAGAACGAATACACGGACTGGGACAAGCCGGTGCAGAATCCGCTTAGTGTGCGCGATGCGACTCTAGAGGTAAGTTTTCATTTATCGTACTCGAGGATTTGGCGATCTCTCCTTTATTTTCTTTTTTCTTCTTTTTGATATCTCAGATATTTTAAAGTCACTATACTAATAATTTACACGGAGTTTATTTTGTATCATTTTTTTTTTGCAAATTACGTAAACTCATATATAGATACGAGTATGTATATAAAACATGAAAGCTATTTTTATAGTAGTTTGCGAGTACAAAGCCAATTACACACTACGAGCTCCCGGCTTACTAATTTCTTCTTCGAAGAAAGTAATACCGGGAGCGGGCGTTCATCGAATGTGTGGAGTTATTAGCGCTGCGGAATTGTTGCTATCGTGCAATTCAACACTTTGTGTTTATTGAAATATCTTTAAAATATTAAGTCTTTACATTATATCATTAAAAATCGACCCATTTTTTAAGCTTCACGCTGTATCCCGCACACAGCAGGGTAGGCAGAAGGAACTTAGTATTAAGACTTTCCGCTGAATTGTGGAGGCATTACGTGCTGAGTGGCGAAACTCAACGCCGCGCTTTGTCTCGACACTAGAAAGAATGAAAATATAAATTTAAATAAATATTTCATTTCGTCGAGTTGGAATCGAATCCACTATCAGCCGCGTTTACAGTCACACTTAGTACCTCTGCGCCACGACTGGCCTGTCTTTTATTATAACAATTTATATCTTCTAAGATAGCAAAAGGGACTTTTTTATATATTTTCTGGACAAAATACGTCGTACCTATTCGTGAGTTTCGACATTAATATTTGACTGTTATTCTTTTGTTCTCTGCGTCTAAAGGCAGTGGCACGGAAGGTGGAGGCTCAATTCGTTGTACGTGACCGTAGGCGCGATGATTAATGAACTACATCACCGCCCCTGACTCTCTTTTAAATTTTCCAACAAAAGAGACAAGAACTTATCAAATCGGAATGTCATTTATCATTTAGGGGCCACTAGACAGACATTCGTCGTCGATTGTCGTTAATATGATGAAGTATAGAAAAGCACAGTAATTTTATAAATTGTCATAAATTTATTCAAATAGAAATTCAAATAGAGGCTGTCGTGGCCTAGGGGCACAACGGTGTGACTGAAACGCGACGGTTGTGGGTTCGATCCCCATTCGAGGAAATGAAATATTTATTTAAATGTAGATATATTTCCATTTTTTCGCTCTGGTGTCGAGACAAAGAGCGGCGTTGAGTTCTGCCACTCAACACGCAACACCTCCCAAATTCGGCGGAGTGTCTTAACATTAGGTTCCCTCTGCCTACACTGCTGTGTGCGGGATAAAGCGTGAAGCTGATTTATTTTATTATTTTTTTGTGTAATTTCTTAAGTTTTCCAAAAAGCACGAGTTCAAATCTCACTATTTTCAAATTTATGTGCATTTTCTAATTGTCTCTTGTATTTTCAGATTTCTTTATTCCTTTTTGGTTGTTGTTATTTGTAGATATATAGTTAAGATTTAGGTTTTCAGAATATTAATTACCTACATAAAACGAATAATTATACTTAGTATCCAAAATTAAGGAAGAAAGCAAAGTTTTAAAGTTACATTTTTTTTTATAATCAACTTTTCTTGATATCTGGTATACTGTCTGTAGGTATTTGATGACTATCTGATAACTTTAACATTTATTGGAATTTAAAACATTATACTATATTAATTGACTTAAATGACATTCACTACAAAGTTAATATTCATTATCTAGATTTCTACATATTTTTTAAACGTTTTTAAAGTGTTATTCCACACTTAGGAAAGAAAAATACTTATTTAGAAAACGTATAAAAATTTGAACGTAGCGGGACTCGAACCCGCGCCTCCTGGAAACAAAATAAGTATTTTTCTAAATAAGTATTCTACATATTTTGTTTATTTGTTTAAAATATTGTAAATACACTGAGCTCTATCTATCGTCCATTTTATGTTTCCCCAAATAATCTTAAATTAAGCCTCGAGCAGTTTTCGCAACTCACCGACCGTTCTTGTCATGTACAAAAGAAGTTAATGACGCGCGGTGAATACAAGGTGGTCACCTCAAAAGGCTTTATTAGAAAAGTCTTTTATCTCCAATGAAAGCTATGACGCCATCAACTTCATAATAAATAATTGTTATATTAATGAATTTAAACGCGACAGGTTGTGGGTCCGATTCCTTCTCGAGGAAATTAAATATTTAATATTTTCATTGCCTATCATATGCCTAACTATCTTAATGGGAACGGAGAACCTAGTGTTAAAACAACACTAGCTTACCAGGTCTTCGATCTGCTATTGCGATACAGCGTAAGCTAAAAATTATATTTATTACTAACATATAATTTTCCAGTTTAGGCCAGTCGTAGCGCAGGGGCACGAAGTGTGACTGTAAAACCGACTGGTTGTGGGTTCGATCCCCGGGATCGTCGGCTTAGTCGCTCGAGGAGATTAAATATTTACTTAAATTTAAATTTCCATTTCTTCGCTCTGGTGTCGAGGTTAAGCGCGCAACACGCAATGCCTCCAGAATTCGGCAGAAAATGGGGAACGGAGTGTCTTAACACTAGGTTCCCTCTGCCTACCCTGTTGTTTGCAGGATACAGCGGGAAGCTGATTTAATTATTTTTTAAGTATAAAACTTATATATTATTGACTCTATGTTTACATGTATACTGTATGTTTATATAAAGAAGCTTATGTCACCTCATAAAAATTTCTAAGCCTAACTTCAAAGGTCTAATTTTAGCCAAATTAAAAAAAAATGGTTGTGTTAACTTTTAAAAATACGGTATGCCGATAGAATTATTAAATATTTTAAAGAAAATCATGTTCATACAAGAATGTACTACGAATATGTGGTTATGTGAAAACCACTAGTGGTAAAGAGCTAGGTTCTTTGATGTTCGAAATGTCATATATTTTGTAATTCTTGTAATACTTTAAGCGTGAGCTTGAATATTAAATCGGTTTATTACATTTAGCGGCATTTTAATAAATATGGATTCATCTGTAGAGATGTCGTCGAAATTTATCAAAATAAAAAGCAAAATTTCGGCGGGAATCGGGGAACAGAGTGTCGTAGCTCTGAGTTCTCTGTGTCTACTCTGTTATATGCGGGATACAGAGTAAGGTTATAAAAAATAAAAAAGATACAATTTCAGAAGATCGGAAAATTATATAATACTTTGTTATGTAATAAAAATATTTAAAAATAAAACAACTCAATAATTTCTTTACTTTTACTCCATTTTTTATTGTGTTGATCAGTTCTTCCGAAGTAAAAAATAAATTAATAAATTTAGTAAGAAATTAAAGCTTGGAGTAAAGTTATATAACAAATATAAGTGTGGTTTTTGTAGCTTAAGAAAATATTTTTCTTACGATTTAATTCCTATCGCATTTTGTTTATTAATTTAGAAGAGCTTTGATGCATTCCATTGATTTTCTAAAATAGTTGCCGGCTTAGAGCCTTTGTGTTATTTATTTTACTCTCAGAAGTTGAGCAATTGAAGGAAGAATTATAAAGTGAGGGAATTGAACCCATAACCATCGCGTTTAGTTTGGGTTGCACCCCTGCGCCACGATAGCCTCATTCATTTCAACTAACAATATAAAATTATCCATATTACGGGAAATAATCCATATTATATGGAATCCACAAATTCTGTAATAATTAATGAAATATTTTTACATTCACAATTATTGGTCGTTAAATCTGTTTCATTGTGACAGCTACCGACGTGCATATAGAAATAATTGAATAAATTTTCGCTTTTAATTAAGTCATTATTTTTAATGGAATATTAATTTGGAGTTTCAATAGTGATACATATTCCATTAATCTTTAATTTTGTATCACTTACTGAAACTTTAAAAACTTAAACCTTGTTGAAACTTAAATCTTTTACTTATTTTAGAAAACGTATAAAAATTTGAACGCAGCGGGACTCGAACCCGCGCCTCCTGGAAACCGACCAGGCGCTCTGACCACTAAGCCATGCGTTCTCGCCAAGCTACGTCGAAATTTTTATACACTTGTTACAACTTATTTATGTTGTTACAACAGGCGCGGGTTCGAGTCCCGCTGCGTTCAAATTTTTACACGTTTTCTAAAATAAGTATTTTTCTTCCCTAAGTGTGGAATAACACTTTAAAAATGTTTAAACCTTATTGTTGTAAATGTTGTTTTTTTATATAATAAGACTGCACTTCTCTAGGTGTTAAGTGACGGTCGAACAGCAGCGCCTTTGATAAGGCTCGGTTACCTGCACGCTCTACGCGGCGGGACCACATACTTCACGCATTTTCATCACCTTTCCCAGGATAAAGACTACCCGCAGGTAAAGTTAACTTTTAAATAACCTCACAAATAAAAAAAATCATAGTAATATTTAGTTTCATGTATATTTTATTTGTACTTACGTTATCTCGTTTTATGAAAAATATGTAGTATTTTGACTAAAGTTAAGCGACTTAAAATGAGGGCTCAGCCTTTCAGCAAAAACAGGTTTAGGCACGTTCGTTTGATGCGTTCGCACCTGCTGAATATTATCATTTCTCTTTAGATGCGAATGCAGGATTTACGGAATGCATATGAAATAATATACAAAATGTCACAATCAGCTTTATTTTGTGAATATTTCAAATATTTTTTTTCATATATTTAAAATTTAAACATATATATATATATATATATATATATATATATATATATATATATATATATATATATATATATATATATATATATATATATATATATATATATATATATATATATATATATATATATATATATATATATATATATATATATATATCTATTTATATAAAAGGACTTGTGCTGACTGACTGAGGTAAGATGATTTATAAAATTTGTAATTCAGACACTTAAAAATATTTCATTGAACACGTGTTTCATGGTTTTTAAGAATTCATCCCCTAAGGGTTCAAATAAGGGGTTGAAAGTTGATATGGAAAAATCTTTAAATTGGCACCGATTTTTATAAAAAAATAAATTCAGACTGTTAAAAATATTTTACTGAACACGTGTTTCGTGGTTTTTTTAGAATTCACTCCTAATAAGCGGGCGAAGCCGCGCGCGCCCTCTAGTATATATATATATTGAAACTTTATTTACTACAAGTACATTAAAAGCGTTTGTTGCTAGTACATTGAAATTGAAAAGTGCTCAATAAAACTGCAAAAAAAATATGCTAGTTATACTGGCAAACTAAAAAAATTTGATAATACTTAATTAGCATTGAGATGCGATACATCAAAGCTAGAGTGGCGAAATATTTTAATTTATGATATGTACTTTAAATTTTATTATGATTTTATATGTATGTATACATTGTGTTCATGTTATGACGGAATAAAAAAGGTAAAAGTTTTTAAATAGTCAACAAATTTATTTCAATTCTTTTTGGCAATGTGAACTATGAAATGTGTACAGGAAGTTGAATTTGTTTGTTTGTTTACAGAGGCCAGGTTCTGTCCACGGCGAGGAGCTACCATATTATCTTGGAGTTCCACTTTCACAGTCTCATCACCTACAAAACTTTACACTGCTGGAACAAAGAGTTTCTAAGTTGTGTATGCACTATCTCGCGAATTTTGTTAAATATGGGTAAGATGCTTATGCTTGTAATATGTTTATGTAGTTTAATATAAGTACCTTTAAGAATACACAGTAGTAATAAATTTTAACTTGTATTATGATTTTAATATATACGATATATTTTTTTTTTAGCTTCACACTGTATCACGTATATAGCAGGGTAGGCATAGGGAACCTCGAAATCTAGTGTTAAGACACTTCATTTCTATAAAGACATTTCCGTTCCACACTTTGCACCAAATTCTGGAGGTATTGTGTTGAATTCTACACCGCGCCTTGCCTCCATTACCAGAGCGGAGAACTTGACTTGACTGACTTTCCTCGAGTGGGAATCGTACTCACCCGGTTAGTAGTTTAGTTAGTCGAACGTTTGCGTTCCTGCGCCACGACTGCTCTCTTTTGCTGATGTCCTTCATATTATTTTACAAACAAATACTAATTCCATATAAATAAGATTTACGTACACAACGTAATATTATGAGCTTGCGAAATATCATAAACAATATAAAAACAATAAGACAAGCATCACAGTACCTGCTTCCACATAATAATTAGCGTGGAAGTTGACTGGATTTTAATGTAAGTAATAATAATAATGGATGCTGACTTTCTAAAGTGCCCTTCATATCCACATGGTAATGTAGCAGCGTTATATAACTCGAGTGACGCACTCAAACCACCTTATTCATGTAGTCGTACATCATAAAACTCTTGAACCGTGGAATGTTCCACGAAAAAGAGATTTTAATTAAGAGAGTAAGATAAATCACAAGCTCATTTATAAAACGAGATTAAGTGACTGTAATTTAAATAATCCTTTCGAAACGTTGGTGTACAATGAGGGTTTTAATTTGGACTATTTTTTATTTAAAATATGTCCAGAAAATTGTATTCTATTATCTAAATATTTTATAACAGTATTGTTGTTACTGAAATGTTTTATTTTATTTTGTTATAGTCAACATTATGTTATTAAATAAAATTTTAATGTTTTTAACATTTTTAAAGTGTAATTCCACACTTAGGAAAAAAAGTATTTATTTAAAAAATCGTATAAAAATTTGAACGTAGCGAGACTCGAACTCGAGTCCCGCTACGTTCAAATTTTTAAACGTCTTTTAAGTAAGTAAAATTGTAATGATTTTTAAACTTTAAACGTTGTTCATTGCACGTGAATACGATTTTTTTTTTATGTATGTTTAATGTTATGTAGTTTTTTTTTTCTTATTATAAATTTTATTAATGAAATCTTAATTTAGGAAGACATTATTTTCCTTACAATTATAAATATAATATATGTATGTATGCATTCTGTTATATGTTGTATATGTACTGAAAGTAAATTTAAGTACATAAAAAATATGTATCTGAAATTATTTTATTTCAAATAAAAAAGCATTCCAAACTATTATTTATATGAATTATTATTACTATAAATATTATTTATACCAGCAATCCAAACGATCCGTCTGCGACGCCGCCGCCCAGTCCTGTGATGGGGGAATCCCCTCCGCTCGCTCCCGACCAGACGCCCTACTGGGATACGTACGACACCATCAACCAGCTTTATATGGAAATTAGTACGTTTTATTTACATATTTTATGCTTTAACAGAAACAAATTTGAACATAAATATTTTTTATTTTTAAAAATATAGCTACTGTGTAAATTTAATATGCTATAAAATGTAGCATAGCATTTTCTTGGTGATTTTTTTTTATATTAAGAAAGTGATTTTATCGCAGGTGGTAAGTCAGAGATGAGGAGCCACTATCGTGGTCACAAAATGTCACTATGGTTGTCCCTTATACCGCAGCTACATCGCCCCGGGTCAGATTTGCCAGATGCCGCAATGAGACATCATCACTTTCAAGATGATAGTGCAAATTATTATGAAGGTAACAATAACATGTACACCAACGACACTAGTAAGCTTTATTCAAATGTGGTAATCTTGGAGATTTATTTTAATATTAAATATTAAAACTAAATGCCAATTAAATATAATATTGATACATTATTATTCCTCTAGGTGCAGTAAGAACTCAATCACTATCCCGTGCGCACGTCCCCCACGTAATAAATATAGACATCGGCGGCCGTGGGGAAACGGGTCGAAGTACACCGCCATCACGTACCGCTCAACCAAAACCATCTCCGGCACCTGCACTGTCAACTGAATGTCCACCTAACGCTACTACTCCACCGATACAACCGGATGATGCCCTTTTGCGACGTCTCGCATCCTCCCATTATCAATCGTATACTGCAGCCCTAACAGTGACGATAGCAGTTGGTTGTTTTCTGTTACTTCTAAACGTACTCATATTTGCAGGAATCTATCACCAAAGGGGCTCCCGGCCTCGGCGTTGCAAAGATGATTTGGCCGAGGCCGGGAGCTCATCATCCTCTGATAACTATGATGGCAAATTAGATTATGAAGTTCGGGCTTTTGATGGCAAAGGATTCGGGTTTGAGTGTAAATCACACGTTCAGAGAAGTTCGGGCTCAAAATTTGACCTTCGGACTCTCTCTGATTGTGGAGAGCCAACGTTCGGAGAGTATAGTTGTTACGACGAGAAGCATAGGGCAGCACGTAGTTCATTGCCGGACGTGAGCGTTGGAAGTGCGATTGAGGCAGGCAGTGTTGTTTGCATCGATACCCAAAAACCAGATATACAAAAGGTGGATGGACGAAATCCAGAAGCTATTGGGAGGACTAGCACTTTTGAGCCGCGAGTTGTAGATAGTTCTACGCAAGTTAAATTTGGTCCATTGACTGATTCACCAGAAGCCACATCAGATACGAATGGTGAATCAGAAGATACAGGTGCTGTTGGGGGTTCGGGTATTTTAAGGGTTCCACCGGCAGCAACTACTCCTGCACCGCCTGGCATTATGAAGAAACGGGTTCAAATACAGGAGATATCTGTATGAGATTTACGGAAATTGGACAATGCGGAGGTTGTAGTGAATACTCGGACAAAACTGTGATTTTAAATTGATCATAATGTAAATAATCGTCACTATATCCTCAAAATAATAAATAGGTCGTGTAAATAATGTGAAAAATATAACTTAATTATGTGTAAGTGAAATTAGGCAATGTGAAATCTTGGTCAGAAGTTTACTGGCTGTAAATACATTAATGATAATTATATTATGTATTTTCTGCTGAATTGTTAATGAAAATATTGGAATGTTTAATACGAGATAAGGTTTAAGTTAATTCAGTTATTTATTTTGATATCAAGGAAATAAGATTTTTGTAATAAGTCTTTATAAATATAAACAAATTATATATATATATCTGTCTTATCTCCTGTTTTATATTTCAGCTATGAAGAATATTTTGTAAAATTCATAATTAATTATGAGCCTATTCAATATACTTAATAAGTGTGAATATAACAATAACATAGTGCAAAAAGACTTAAATCGTTAGATGTACTATAATATTAACAAACTATGTGTCAAATAAAATATAAGATGTTTTATGGTTTCTATTGCGTAAGGTGTAATATTTGTAATGTTTTTTTTTTCTAAATACCTATCTTGATTTCGTAGTTTTTGATAAATAAATATTGAAAACTATTATTGCGGTGGATGGGCGAGTACTTCCGGCACGGTGGCACGTTCTGTTAAATATAGCTATTTGTATCTCACCACAGTATATGAGTTCCAAATTAAAGGTAAACAGGGTAATCCTATCATTTCTTTCTTTTCTGATTTCTTTATTTTACCACCTCTATAATATATAAATTCTGTGTTTTTTTTTTACATTTTACATTATAGTTAGAAATTTTCCCTGTTTGTTATGATAACAACTTTTATGTTTTAGTACACAGAAGAGCGTTTAAAATTTACAAAAGATAATTAGACAGTACTCGTCCAAATTTTATCTTTCAAGGAATTGATGATAAGTAATGATGAGTGATTTAGAAATTATAATGCATTGTTATCCTCGTTGTGACAAAATGTTAAATCTATCGTAAAGTTGAAATAAACCTAAGCAAAGATCATCTTCATTCACATATTTGAGGAATTGACTAAAGTTAATAATTATTAAGTGCAATATTAATAATAAAACAAATAGGCATATTCATTTAAAAACAACTCCGATTTGCCATTATTTCTATTATGGAATTAATAAAGGGAATTATTAAGAATTTCTAAGAAGAATTATTTGTATTTTTAGTATTAATGTAAATATTTATGTACGCAAAAAGCACTAAAGATATAATATCAAAGAGTTTTTACAGGAATTGCGTTGGATGAATTGGAGCTTAAATCATATTATATGATATCTAATTAACAAACCTTGTTGTCCTTTGTAAACAACAGAATATAAAATATTATTATAATAACCCAATTTGGTACGATTTATTTTAATATTGTAAGCGTCGTCGTAGCTCAATGGAACCTTCTTTGTATAAAAGTGTAACATAAACATTTTGTTACAATTTGGTATATAAATGGAATGCGTATAATATGGTGTCAAATAAAAATATGAAATTTAATAGTTGAATTATTTTCCCTTCTTAAAATAACTACCTGGTCTGAGAATTAAAACATTAAAACGAGTGATCCAAATTCTTATAGACATTTTTGTTAGCGACACGCTGTAACCTCGCAAGTTAGTGCTAAGACACTCTGTTTCTGTCACTACACTTTCGTTCCCCATTTATCCTAGAATTCTCGAAATATTGCACGTTGAGTAACGGAACTCAACGCTGCCGTTTGCCACAAATAGTAGTAAAAAATAATGTAAAGACAGACATTTTAAAAATTTTAAAATACATTAGACAAGCATAACTTTTGATTTCTTATATTATTAGAAAAAATAAGTAAGGAAAACGGTTCACTAAGCATTATCCTTTGTCTGAGTGGGATGAGGAAAATTAAGTGTAGGAAGCGGATGATATTCCACGTATGGGAAGGTCGATGAACGCACGAGAGGATACTTCACAGTCATATTTCCTCAACAACTGTGCGGTAGAGAGCAAACGCCTATGAAACGGATGCTACATTATTACGATTTACCTGACCTTACTTACATCGTTATAAGAGAGACGTATTGTAACTTTTTTTTTTGTAGCTTCACGCTGTATCCTGCACACGAAAAGAAATAGAAATATAAATTTAAGTAAATATTTCATCTCCTCGAGTGGGGATCGAACCCACAACCAGTCGGTTTTGCAGTCACAACTCGTGCCGCTGCGCCACGACCGGCCTCGGTATTGTAACTTGAACTTATATATATTAACATAAATAATTAAAATGAAAATAAGTGAAAAATTACATTTGTAAAATTTTTAACCTTTTAAAAACGAAACAGGATGTAAGTAATTTAATTTCCTAAGCATCATGAAGCGCGTCATCCGTCCGGAATTCCGGACTAATGCTATATCGGATATTTAACCACTGTCAACAATGGTTTTTTTTTTTGTATAATCGCATAGAACAGATATATTATGTAATTAGTCACAATTTTAGTTATATTTATTTTATTTTTATTTTTATGAGGCCAGTCGTGGCGTAGAGGCACAGGATGTGACTGTAAAATCGATTGGTTGTGGGATTGATCCCCACTCGAGGAGATAAAATATTTACTTTACTTCGCTCTGGTGTGGAGGCAAAGCGCGGCGTTGAGTTCCGCCACTCAACACGCAATACCTCGTACTCGGCGGAAAGTGGGTAACGGTGTGCTTAAGGCTAAATCAGGCTCTAAATGCGATGGTTGTGATTTCGAAAGTAAGTAGTTGTTTTGGATAGATCTTGGTGAACTAAAGAATATAAATAAAGGAACAGGTAAGTGCTTTAATTGTATAAGAGAAATAATTTACGTCAACAAATATTTAATTTACGTGCTTTAAAATTTAAATTTATTTTAACAAGAGTTGAGTTCAGTATAAAACTTTTTACAGTTTTCAGAAACTCCTCTTTAATACAGTTTTGCAAATTGAGTATATTTTGTATACCAGTCTATGGTTTGCCGGCAAACTTTCTTTAACAAAAATTACTTTTAGTGCTTCTGCTTAAATCTACGATTGTAAATATTAGACTTAGACTTTGGCTTATAATCGTTTAAAGCTTAACATAATACAACAATAATACGATATCGGTGCGATGTTTTTTTTTTCAGCTTCACGCTGTATCCCGCATGTAGCAGTATAGGCAGAGGGAGCCTAGTGCTTAGAAAACTTCGCTTCGTACTTTCCGCCGAATTCTGGAGGTATTGCGTGTTGAGTGGGGGAACTCAACGCCGCGCCGCCGCTCTTTGCCTTGACACCAGAGCGAAGAAATGAAAATATTAAATATTTAATTTCCTGGAGAATAAATGGAACCCACAACCTATCGCGCTTACAGGCACACGCTTGTGCTTCTGCGCCACGTCTGCCCTCGATAGTTTGTTATAATTACCGTTTATTTCACCTATAATCGACAGATATGAACTGAACGCCGCCGCGCCGGTACATAAACAACTGCTGATACCGGCGATAAACATTGAAACATTCCAAGTTACTGCGGAATAATTGCGTTTCCATTTGGATATGTGAACGAGTCCGGCTCGTAACGAGCGAGGCGAACAGATGAAGCGGACCATGAAACCTTCAAATTGAATTTTAAGCATCCAATTTGTTTACCGCGCCGCCTGTACGGAGCTACGGAGTTATATCAGCGCAGACATTTCCGCTGCCCGCGAGCTCGCGCACGTAAAACCATTTTTACCAGCTTATATCGCGGCCTCGGGCCGGATTTCGATGAATTATTTATGCGCAAACCGTTGGAATCATGTATTACCTGAATTAATTATTTTAAATACCTATATTTCCTCGGTTAAGTGACAATTTGTTGAATTCTGGTTAAAAAGGAGTAACTCTCAAACTGTTATTTTGCAATATAATGTATATATTATAGCTAAAACAAAAGTTAAAGAGTATTCGTTCTTACTTTTTATGGGTGTTTATATTTGTATGAGGATGTCGGGTAGCCCCAGGTTTTTTTTCAAAAAATAATAAGGATGAAAAATTTAAAAAACTTTTACACAAAAAAATCTGTTTGAGGTAAGTCGAGAAAGTTTGGGTTTTTCTTATAAAATTACAATTTCTTATTTAAAAAAAAATCAGCTTCACGCTGTATCTCGTATATAGCAGGGTAGGGAGAGGGAACTTAGTGTTAAGACACTCCATTCCCCACTTTTCGCCGAATTCTGGAGGCATTGCGTGTTTAGTGGTGGAACTCAACGCCGCGCTTTGCCCCGACACCAGAGCGAAGAAAAGGAAATATACATTTAAATAAATATTTCATCTCCTCGAGTGGGGATCGAATCCACAACCAGTCAATGTTGCAGTCAAACTTTGTGTTTCTGCGCCACGATTGGCTGCGGCACGACTTCTTATTTTAAGGTTGATTAAATTGGAACTGCGACACACTTTATATAAACGCTAACTTGTCTTCGAAAGGATGCTTCCAAGTGACTAGGACTAAGTGGACACCAGGCTTTCCGGGAAAATTTGTGTACATAGGTACCATTATCTCTCATTAATCACAGATATATGATTAGATATTATTAGATAATAGGAAGCTTGTGAAGTGAGGAAAATAAACAAACGTGACTTTCTCGCTTCATTCATTGTTAGGAAGTTAAGTCGCATATTTATAGCGTTATATTTTATATGATATAAAGGGCATGAAATAAAGGAAACAGACACAAAAGCCATGTGTGAGCTAATATAAGTCAGGGCTCATAAATACCAAGTGGTCGTGTTCATTATTTACTCTATTTCTTACGTTCAAGCGTTATGGCTAGAATATATTATCACTTTGTACATATGTGGGTTGGGAAGATATGTATATGATAATAAATATTCGGTAATATACAAGACTTTTTTAATATTTTTTAAAGTGTTAATCCACACTTAGCAAAGAAAATACTTATTTAGAAAACGTATAGAAACTGGTCGATTTCCAGGAGGCGCGGGTTCAAGTCTCGCTACGTTCAAATTTTGTAAATTTTGAAATACAGCTAAGCCCTTGGTCGGTGTTTTATTTAATACACTTAAATAAGGAGGTGAACTTATGAGGCGCAAAGCGGCACAAAGTGTGACTGTAAAACCGACTGGTTGTGGGTTCAAACCCCACTCGAGGAGATTAAATATTTACTTAAATTTATATTTCCATTTCTTCGCTCTGGAGGTGCTTCGTTCTGGTGCGTTGAGTTCCGCCACTTAACACGCAATGCGTCCAGAATTGGGCAGAAAGTGAGGAACGGAGTATCTTACACTAGGTTGCTGCGTGAAACTGATTTATGTTAAATATACGAATGTTTAAAAACATTTGTATATTTCAAAGCAGGCGTAGCCGAACGGGGGCCGCTAATATTGTATATATTTATGTCTACGATTTGCATAAAAGTATTGAAACATTGAAATGTCAATCAGCCATTATATATTTAGGTAGTTCAACAATAATCCAATGTTAATGAATTGAAGCAGTACTCGTATTCATAATTCTACGGTAATTAAGCTTTATCAAGTTACTTTATAATGTAGCTATAATAAAATTTTGCGGAAAATTATGAGTAGGCACTTCTCAAATTAAGAATAGATTAAACGTGCTCTAAAGAGAATGAATCCGTTATTATGCTTTATTTTAATTGCAGCTTTATCAGCTCAGTTCTTAGTTTATAGCGTTTCGAGCGTGCCAATTAAGCACTAATCGCTTCGTCAATGTCATGGAGTATGGAGAGTACACGAAGGAGATTTTTCGATATTAAAGAGATAATGCTGCACAATAGGAATTGAATGCATGTCTTCTTTATGCTTGGGATCGACTCAGTCGGCAATCATTGCGGCGGGCAGCGCAGGAGTTCTTGGTGTTTCTAAGGGAGGACGTGTCATCGGCAAGGAGACATGGTGGTGGAATGACAAGATGCAGGAGATGACTCGTGAAAAGAAGGTTGCCTTTTAGAAGTGGCAGCAATCCAACTCTCCTGCGAATAGACTGGAGTACATAGTAGCTAAATGTGTCAGTAAAAGAGCTGTAGCCAGAGCCATCAGTAAGACTTAATTACCGCTATATGATGATTTTGAATCTGTGAAGGCTAGAAGCTCATTTACAAACTGGCACGTTTTCGGTATAAAGCGACGCAAGATATCGCAAAACGTTTTTGCTACAGAAAGTCCCCGGGCACGCTGCTCTGTATACATTTGTAAAGGAGAGATGGAGAAGCTACTTCTAGTAGTTGCTGAACACTCAGCATCTATGCAGCATCATGACCCGCCTAATCTCGGATTTATTGCCATAATAACCCTTGACGAAACTCCTAATTGTCTTCAACGTTTGAAGAAGGAAAAGCTGGACCTGGCGACATTTCGATCAAAGCGTGGAAATTGTTGGGCTCTCTTGGTTAGCTCATACTCTATTTACTAACCTTTCTAACCATATCTTCAACACTGGAAAGATGCCTCCGTGGCTGATGATGTATGCTGATGGCATAGCACTCATTGACGAGAACCGACTGATGCTGTAGCGTAAAGTGAACCTCTGGAAGTGTACGCTTGAGAACGGCGGTCTTAAACTAAACGTGTCGAAAACCGAGTACATGGCCTGCGGGAGCCCAGCCTTGAGCCATATCCATATAGGTCCTGGACCAGCTGTTAAGTCGGAAACATTCAGGTACTTTGGATCCGTTGTACACGAGTCTGAAGGCATCGATCACGATGTCTATAGCCGGATAAACGCTGCCTAGGACAAATGGTGTGATCTCCGATCGCAGGATATCACCCAAACTCAAGGGGCTGATATATATGAGCATCATTCGACCGGTTCTTTTATAAGATAACGAATGTTGGCCAGCACAGATAGCGGCACACTCAGGAGTTTCAAGTCACAGAAATAAAGATGCTGAAGTGGATGTGTTGCGTAACGCGGTCTGAACGCATATGTGATACATTAATTCGAAGTAGTCTTGGAGTCCGTGACATAGCGGATAAGCGCCAAGAGCATCGCCTGAGATGGTTTGGTCTAAGAACTATGTCGAATGCATGTGCGAGACCTCCCAGATGCCCAAGGGAACGCTGGTTGGATGTGATACAGAACATGAGAGTCAATGGTCCAACCACCCAGGACGCTAAAGAACGTGTAAAGTGGAGTAGGTTGAGTAGAAAGGCAGACCCTGGCAATAGCCGGGATTAATGCCAGGAATAAGAAGAATAGGAGAATGCATGTCATAAAGGGATCCAGTTAAAATACTACCCTCATATATAAAATTAAAAACAATATATACGATATATACATTATATGGATTTGTAATAAGTCATATTTTACAAATATTTTAGATTATATTTTAATATTGTTATATCTAATATATTTGCATAAAAATTTACACAGAGGACCATACATAAACATTAACAAACAACTACCAAACATTAAATAAAGGCCAAAATAGAGGCCAGTCGTGGCGCAGGGGCACAAAATGTAACTGTAAAATCGACTGGTTGTGGGTGCGATCTCCACTCGTGGAAATGAAAAATCGCAATGCCTTCAGAATTCGGCAGAAAATGGGGAACGGAGTGTCTTAACACTAGGTTCCCTCTGCCTACCCTGCTGTGTGCAGGATACTGCGTGAAGCTGATTTATTTTTTAATTTTTTTAAATTTTATATTAAAGAATGATATTCACGCCTTTATTACAAAGGTGAAAATGTATAAGAGTTTGATCTTTAATTTGACGAGGGCATTACTTTTAGGCCTCAATTGTCAATTACGGTATAAACCTTTTGATGTGTTCGATTCACGAGCTGATTTTTCTTTCCTTTTTATAACATCATAAAATCATTCTTGGGTTGTGGAGCTGTCTACTTTATGAGCTGTTTAGTTTTCATCGCAATGATTGCCGACTTTTTGAAATTATAATAATAATTATAAGAATAACATTGAAAAAAAGAAAATTAAAACAAAGATTTGCATAAATACTCTATCTAAGGCATCTATTTAAAAGTTAAACTTAAAGACAAAAAATCCTTTCTTTAATATATATTTTTTTCTTTAGCAGGAACACCGCATAATTTGAAAAGGTCCCGACTGTTAATCCTAATAAACTATTGGGCTTGTTTATTTTCCTTTTAGTTTTATGCAGTTGGGGTTTTTGTTTTTTTAATTATTTTTTTTATTTTTCAGTTTTTTGTTAAAATTTATTATGATAATATTATCATTGCTATATAGATTAGAGCAATACGAGGATTTCAAAAAGGTATAACATGATTGTTCATGTTATACCTTTTTGAAATTCTCGTATTGAGTTCTTAAATTTGATACCCATATTGGTATTCGAAACGATTTTTTATTTTTAATTTTTTTTTTGGACTTCCAATAGCGTCCCACAACCGTCATTATTGTTTTTTTTTGCGTCACCTATCTAAGAACACTTGGGCTGCTAATACAAATCTAACGATACCTCAATTATGTAAATCCGTTCAGCGGTTCTAGAGATATGAGGTAATAAAGAATATTACATACATACAATACACCTTCCTTAGCAATCGGGAAAAAAAATATTATGTTAATCAAATTTACTTCGAGGTTTCAATAAATTTTGCTTCATAATTACAAAAGTACTAAATTATTAGGGGTCTATCGGGATCAATACTTTATTGGATAAGGAATATCCGAAGTCGAGCTTGGGTGGTGACCGCAGTAAGAGCAATAAGGTGCGTGAAGCGGTTGAGTCTTGTCTTAATTGTCAATAAACGTGAGTCCCAGGGCGCCCGAGCTGCTCTCGTCGAATAATTAACGAACTTCCGCGATTTTCGAGTTTGTAAATTGCCTCATGGTCTGGTCGACCCGTGGCCTGGTTTTCTGGTATAAATTATGTGCGCAGAAAATTAATCTTAGTGATTTACGAACAGCCTTTCTTTAAAGGTTTGTTTGTTTGATGTCGTTCCCGAAAGCTATCTTTTTTTTTCATAAAAAGAATTTAATAAGTACTTTTATTTTCACGATTAGTACACATTTTAAATGAAACTATTTAACCGGATTAATCGCGTATATTTAGTATTGTACATTTTTGGAAACTCGACGCTTCGAACACTTTGCAGCAGCCCGCGGTCACGGGAAGACTGAGGTGGCATTCGTCTGTCATTTGACATAATTATTATATCCAACTACCGCCAACGATTACTTAAGAAATTTTTCAATTTCAAATCAAATTTTTGAAGCTTTGTGACTAATGAAGGAGTTACTTTATTCAATTGTCACCATTGTAAATTAGATAAAAATACTAACTTTAAATTGAAATTTTAAAGGCTTGGCTAATATTTGTGTATTGATGTATATTTGAGGCCAGTCGTGGCGCAGTGGCACAAAGTGTGACTGTAAAACTGACTGGTTGTGGGTTCGATCCCCGCTCGAGGAGATGAAATATTTACTTAAATTTATATTTCTATTTCTTCGTTCTGGTGTCGAGGCAAAGCGCGGCGTTGACTCCTGCCATTCAACACACAATGCCTCCAGAATTTGGCGGAGTGTTCGAACATTAGGTGCTGTATGCGGGATACAGCGTGAAGCTGATTTATTTATTTTGATGTATATCACCGTGCTGATCAATTCTTACTGATATATACAATAGATATATAATATATCGAGATTTCGTGAGTAAGGACTTTTTTATATATCATGTTCAGGTGTAGATTTACGAAAATCTGCACATATTTGTTAAATCCTTTAAATTGTTATCGCTTAAACCATAACAGCATCCGTCACACGTCTGCGGGTTGCACAGTGATTGCTTAAATAATCACAAATTTTACAACCCTTTCCTTTCATTAAAATGTAAACAAGCTCTATAAGGGAGGCTCGCAATTCGTCAGCAATCACGGGACTATGGCAAACCAAGCATATAAAATTATTTATAAATACAGTTTATTAGCAAGTGTGATTTAAATAATATGCGAAACCGTCGTGGTGTAAGGGCAAGCGTGTGACTTGTGTTGTGGGTTTGATCTCTCCTCGGATGAATAAATAATTATCTATTAATATATTTTTTCTGGTACTAAGGCAAAAGCACGGCGTTGAGTTGCGACACTCAACACACAATGCCTCGAAAATTCGGCGGAAGGTGGGTAACGGAGTGTCTTAACACTAGGTTCCTTTCCTACCCTGATATATGCGTGACGCTGTGATTTAAATGATACATTCAAAGAAATAAAAATTATAATAAGACAGAACCAGATAAACGTAAATTTTGAATCCACTATAAAATGCTGCTTTTGTAAATTAATACAATGGTTAGTAAATTCATAATTTGAACCGTTCCAGTTAATTACAATCATTATATTGTATCATTTAAAGTATATGAACGCTGCCTGGTTACAAAATTAATAAACCATGTATATATTACTAATAATGTAATATTGGCTGTATTTGCATGGCTCTCTCAATATATGCATGTGTATTTATATAAATATGGTGGACTGCTTTCTGCTTCTAATTAATAATAGACTGACACAGCCACACTAACCCAGTTGTTGCTGACCAGACATTTTTTTAATTAATAGACTAAAAATATACCAATTACTGCTCAACTGAGATACAAATAAAATAATTTCGTCAAATTCGAGTGTTGTAGTTTCAGTTTTTTTATTATATCACATTTTTATTATGATGTTAGATATTATAACATTCATTATACAAAGATTATTTTTATTTTTTAACTTTTCGTTGTAATCACATAGCAAGTTATCAGAGGGATTCCGGAAACCTAATGTTAAGACACTTCACTTTCTGAGGCATTGTGTATTGAACGGCGGAACCGCCGCTTTTGCCTCGTTATCATTATTTTTAATTCTACTCATAATTTTGTTCAAGAGCTAGATACGCACCTATATAATACTTTTTCGATTACATGAAGAAATTGTGTAAGTAATTTTTAGGAACGGGAGCCGACGATGCTAAATACGGATTTTCTCGAGCGTCATAGAGACCCAATCGGTTGCAAAGCTTAGATGACAACAAGAAAAAAATTTCATATAATACATATCTTTTGATCGATGGAGTAAGCGGCTATAGATTTCCAAAAATGTAAAGTAAACTGTTGCATGGACATACTCGAGTGCTTCAGATATTGATATCATCCATGTCCTAAGTATTCTTAAAAATGTAAGTATGTTAATCTGATTGTTTCCATGATGTGGTCCTACGTAAAGGTAAAAAATGCAAAAAATATATATATCGAGCGCGTCAGGTTTTCTAATGGAATGTTAAATGAACCTGAAAAATCTCTTATATACTAATCTGACGCAATAAAAATGTGGATGTGACGCAAATGCGCAACCATTGTAAGAATGTGCAAAAACAATTTTGTCACTTTGAAATAAAGTAAATCAGATTAAGATTTATATGGCTCATCTTCATGTAGACCTAGACGCATTATTGCATAATCTGACGATTATCTGAAACTTGTCTAATATGATATTTTTTTCTAAGTTATTTTTTTCTAGATCACAATTAATTAAAAAGCTCAAGAGAAAGCATGTAAATAAAAGAGTGTTATTTGAAAAAAAAAATGAATATTTTTTTATTTTCATCTTCATCGATGGGTGAGAGAGGAACATGGAGAAAGGCAACCTGTAACTGGATTAAACTTTATTGAACAATTTTTATTATTTCGGCTTGTGGAATTCGTCAGATTATATATTTTACATAATTCTTAAATTATTTTCTTCAAAATAAAAAAATGCCATGCTCGAGAATGTCGAGATAATGTTTTTTTACACCTTTGTAGCCCTCCCTCTTCTTTACGTCCCTCACTCTCAAATTGTCAGATTAGTAGAATATACATAATTTTGCATGTAACTAACTCACTATACCTTAATCTGACATTCTAGTACTTAACCGAGTACAAAGAATCCCCCAGTATATTAATCTGCCGCGCTTTAGTAAATCCCGAACTACCCGTTTCGGCTCTCCTACCATTACAGAGCTTTAAGAAATTATTATTGTGTGTCATTCCAAACACTTCGTACCATCGTAAGTGCTATAAAAGATTCATTGCTCGGCTCGATGATCACCCGTCTAATGACGGATGACAGACGAAGGTTCACAAATGGTAGACACTATAATATTTATAGAAAGTGTCCTCCTGCAAAACTAGTTCGTTTTTAAAAAATCCATGAAAATCGGTTAGTATGACTTAAATCGACGGATAAGTTAAGGTGTTTGCATAACGTTAAAATTGTTTAAATTTTACATATATACTCGTATATATACTATTATTTTTCTATGGTAAGGTTAGATACATTATGTTATTTTGCGTAATCACCTTACACGCAACGTCCACCATAACACTACTGATATGCATAATCTAAGCTATTTTAACCGAATATTTTGGAACAACTTTACACAGACGTTTCACACACTTTACAGTTACAGACTATTGAAAAGTATATATATGGGCTACTATATTTTACAGTTTAAAGTATGCGTGAAAAGCTTTTGTTTCAACTTGTATATTTTAATATTTCATATTAAAGTATAAAGAGAAACATTGCTGTGCGAAAAAAATTGTTTTATACTTTGCGGCAGTATATGCAAGTTCAATTTATTAACGTGGTACACTGCTGTATACTCTAATATATCAATGATTAAGGGAACCAGTGTTAACACACTCTGTTCCCCACTTTCCAATTTCCAATTTTAGAGACATTTCGTGTTGAGTACCATAACTGAACGTCGTGCTTTGGAGAGAAAATGTTTATAAGTCATTCTATAGAATGGGATTCAGCCCAAACAGTCGCGTCGCGCGTTTACAGTTTTATATAAAAAAAATATTTAGAAATATTTCAATGTAGGTAATTTTTTTTTTATTTTATTGTGACTTGAGTCTTTAATTAATTGCATCCTGCTATTAAATAATTGTACAATTAAAAAGTATAACATATTGTTTATTGGTTTTTAATTATATATATGTATTATAATATTTTCTTTAGAAGTTATTTTATATATAAGAACAAACATAATAAAATCGAACGAAAGACATAAAAATTATATTACAAAAAAAATAAGGAGACATTTCCGTACAGTGTTTTCCGCGAGAGACCGTACTTATATTAGATTAAAGTAGCGGTCGCTTTATGGTTATTTGTTCGGACACTATATGAAACTATATGCTATATATATTATTAAATAATGCAGAATTTACTTAGTAAAATTATATTTCTTTAGAACTATATCAAAAATTAAGTAAATATTTTTTAGCTTCACGCGATCTTCCGCATATAGCAGAGTAGGCAGAGGGATCCTGGAAACCTAGTGTTAAGACATTCCTTTTCCTACTTTTGCGCTGAATATACTAGAAAGTAGGGCAAACTGCGTGTCCTAATAATACTTAAGGCTGCGCTTTTCCTCGCTATCAGAACTAGGGTTTCCCTAACTATATTAAATATTCCATTCCCCCGAATGGGAATCGAACTCACAATTGTCACGTTTACTTTCACACGCTCGTGTCCCTTTGTCACGACGGCTACGAAATATATAATAAATAAAAATATTTTTTGTACAATTTAATATGAATATAAAACCAAAATACATCATGTAACCGTTTCGAACACTTTGCAGTAATCCGTGGTCACAGTTAGACTAAGATGGCGTTCGCCTGTCAGTTATATATTTAATTATTTACACAATAACTATATGTAATGGGAATATACGTACCTATTTTTATATGTATACTATTGCATTAAATATTTTATATCCCATATAAATATCTTTCTTTATAAACTTGAGTTTTTAAATTTTTTATTGTAAATTATTTGGGGACCTAATACTAAATCAACTCCATAAAAAATCAAACAAGCAAGGAACATACATGTTTTTAATATCCTTCAGGTTTTGCGATTTGCGGTTTCTCAACGAAATAAGAATGATTCGATTCCCACTCGGGAAATTTCGCTTCTAAGCTTTTGCTTTAGTAATTGTACAAAGTGCGGCGTTGAGTTAACACAATATCTCAAAAAAATAGGAACAGGATAAAATATATGTTAAAGGTGAGAACAAAGGGACTCAATACTAGTTGTACCCTGCTTTATGAGGGATACAACACGTTGCCAAAAAAAAAGAAAAATCATTTGATATATTATATTACTTTTATATGTCGTTTTAGAGGCCAATCGTGGCGCAGGGGCACAAAGTGTGACTGTAAAACCGACTGGTTGTGGGTTCGATGCCCACTCGAGGAGATGAATTATTTAAATTTATAGTTCCATTTCTTCGCTCTGGTGTCGAGGACAAGCCACTCCACACGCAATACCTCCAGCCATTGCGTGTGGCAGAAAGTGGGGAACGGAGTGTCTTAAAACTAGGTTCCCTCTGCCTAACCTGTAGTATGTGGGATACAGCGTGAAGCTGATTGATTTACTTTTATATGTATAAAACATAAAAATCTTCATTAACAACATTTATAATTAAACTCCATAACAGACGATATATATATTGTATTCAGGTGAAATTGTAAAATGTCAATTTTCTTGTAAATATTTTAAGCGCAGTTCTTTGTTTTGTTTCCATAATAACTTTACGTAAAACCCTATTATAGTATGACATAAAAAAACTTTTATAGTTTGACAAGCTTGCAACTTGTTTGGACTATAAACATTTTAAATCTCGTTCCTATAGGAATTCCGACAAATCCTTGGTCATCCCCTACATTTGCTGAAGGTCAAAAATTTCACCCACTCAAGTAGGGTTCTTCAATGTTATATATTAGAGACGGATACTATTAAACGAGATAACTTTATGAATTCTACGAAACTATGAATACAAAGACCTCAATCTAAGTATTTTCTTTTAGCCTGTAAAAATTAAACCAAATAAAACAGTAAAAATTTTATAAGAATATTAAATTTTAATTTTAATATTAATTATTTTTCATTAAAGTGTTTATTTCAAGATGATGATGGTTGTGGATGTAAAAAGTCCTTAAAATAATTTTCTTGCTTAAAATTATTTTAGCTTTGTGGTATGCCTAGTATGCTGTGTTTATTAAATGTTCGAAAAATGAAAAGCGGCTTAACTTTATATAAACTCTTCTCTACTCCACCATGTTGTGTAGAGAATGCAAAGCAAGAGTTACTCAAGAACTGTGCTAAAAAAAAACTACTATAAATAACTAATTAATACATGTATATTATATTTTTTAGCTTCAGACTCTATGCCAGGCAAATGGCAGGTCTTCCCTGCCATTTGTGGCAGGGAAACATAGTGATACTCCGTTTGCATTACTACTGCCGACGTGCCCACTACGGCTACTACGGCACTACGGTTACTATGGCGGCTCTAGATTCAAATGATTATACAGTGTCACTTGTAAAACATTCAACTATCATATTCATAGAGAAATGAATGTAAAGCTGATACCTAAAAAAGGCATACAAATAAAGCAAAATACTTAAGCATGAGGTGAACTGCGTCACTTAATAGGGGCGGTACTCGGCCCGGCTGGTTGCTTCAGAGCGAGTCACATTAATTTACGATCTTTGCGGTTTCCTTATTTAGGTTAAGCCTTTTAAAGGGGTGCTTATTTTTTCAATCTCGACGTTTTCTAACGTTCTTATTTGTATTGATTTTTTATGTTTAGTATTTTTGCTAACTGAAGTGCTTTATATACCTGCCTTGTATAGAGTCGGATAAGTCAAGTGGGCGCTTGCCAATTTTACCTTTAGGGTCTCATTTTGTAATAGAATAGTAAAATGGAGGAAATTAAAGTATTATTTCGAAATTAGCACTTATTATTCTATGAATAAAAATAAAAATAAATTCAGTCTGTTTCTTAGTTTTTTAGGAAACAATACAAAAAAGAAACAAAAGTTTTAATTCACACGCTTGCGTATTGGGGGTAAGTGTACGCATTCTTTTGGTGGAAATAGACGCAATTCAGGTAAGTTAACGCTTTGGTTATGTTAACAAAATATTTTAGGCGGTAATTCTTGTAAAATATATCCCTGACTATGATGTCTATTATGTTAAGGATAGTGTTCGCTACAGATAAAATAAACATAAGAATATTAATTAAAATATAATAAGTATTTAATTAACGAATAAATTTCAAGTAGCTAAAAATAAATAAAGACAATGGAAAATAGATATAGTATGTCTTTACAAAAGCAAGTATGCTGGCAGCTCAGCCAGCTCTTATGGTGAGTCATTTTAATTTACCGTCTTTGTACTGTCTGTTTCATTTAAGTTAAACCTTGCATAGAGAAACCTTTGTCTTTTATTGCTTAAATTCTTTAAGTACGTCTTTTGTTTTTGTATGCATCACTACATCTCAATCGTTAACAGAAAAGTAATTAAAAGTAATATACTCGTATTATAGAAAAACATATTTGATACATCTACACATAATCTGACTAAAACACACGATGGTTATAACGACCATAGATGATCATAGTGGCAAATGATTCAGGGGGTTCAGGGCGTCGATAGTTACTCGATCTGGTTATATAAGGGGATGGAAATAAGTCATTATCCCGAGTGGGGATCGAATCCCCACAAAACACGAAATAAACAAAAAGTTTTATAAAAAAAAACTGATTAAACCAGTCTCTAACTCTATCGCAAATTATGTCTTTTTTTACCCGAATACGGCGAAGCAAAAGGAGAGTTATAATTTTAACCTATGTGTGTATGGATGTTTATCTGTTAACTCATAACTTTTAAAACGAGGTACAGCCACTTCGGGGTACCTCACATGAAGACCGAAGAGTTGGCTCGGCCGCGCACCACTACCGTGTTGCATCTGCACTGACTCAAAGGCGGAAAAGACTAATCACAATGAGTTCAGCGCAGACTGTCCAGTGCGAAGCAAGTGGGATGCCCTTGCTACGGCCAGCATAGCATACTGCTAAGGGCGCTACTTTAGAACTTCTTGGTACCGATTTCTTCTTGGCTTTATATCGAAGATATAGAGGGGAGAAAAATGACGGGAGGCAAAATGATTTTGATCCCACATTTGCCATTCACATCCCCAAAATAGTCTCATGCCTGAAGACAGATGCATCAGAGACTCCCTCTACGATCAGATGAAAATATTAATAGCACGATAAAGATACTTGTCATAAAGATACTTGTAATAATTTCACTGGACGAGAGAGAGAAATAAAGCTCGAAAGCTTTATAAAGTTAAAAAAAATCTAGTTATCATAAAGAGACAAATGAGGTGTCGTTAGAAGCCTCTTGATTGGGTGCTGGTTATAGGCTGCATGAAGTCACGTTAAATTGATTACAGCGCTCTCTAGAGGACTTAAAGTGAAGAACTAAAAAAAGTTTCTTTACGATGTCGTGTGGGGTATCAAATTTTAAAAACAGAGTTCTTAGCATATTTCAAACATGCAAAAAATATTAGCTGATGCTCACGGCTATGCTTCCAATCACCTGATAATTATAATAAAATATAAAATCGCTTCTAAAATCCTTAAATATAATATAATATGAAACAATAAAACTTTAACTGCTTTATTAGGTTATAAGTATACCTAGTATACCTAAGTAAGATAGGGGGAGACCTCTTTAGACCTTCGAAAACACAGTATCAAAAATACTGGAGCAAGGTCACGAAAAAACATGAGGACCTCCCGGAGGGCATATGTGAAGAGGTTGATGACAGTGGACGAGGTGAAAGAGGTATGTAGAGACCGTAGCGTTTGGCGCTCCGTTCTCCCTGACTACGCCGCTAGGGGAATAATTCTTATATAGTTTGTACCTAATAATTTCAGCGGGCCAGTTTTCTTGTTTCGTAGTTTTTAGAGCGTGTTTTAGTAGTCGGGTTTTAGTTTTAAAATTTTCTTTTTATTTATTTAATAGGTATAGATAATATCAGCCCAAGCTTTCATTATAATAAATCGGCACAATCTTTTATTTTTGGGTAGCGTCGAACTTATGACTAAGAGATCTGGTTATCATCCCAATGAAGTAACCCCTACTTTGCGGTTAATATTACCAAAAGTAACTTTAGAATTAAATTTCAAAAAAGTAAAAACTTTTTCATTTAGTTAGAAGGTGAATATATTTCACTGTAATGATTCCAGTGGCTTAAGTTAATACTCGAGCCTTTTCTTTTAAAAATTCTTTAGAGTGCCTGCTTTGCCGTTTTTATAATAAATGTTTGTTTTTTATTATTTAGATTTTATTTCTATATTTTTTGTTAATAAAATTCCAAAGACAAAATACTACTATACTATGAAGTTGTAGTATAGTGAATATTGTTAAAAATCGGAAGCGGTTAAAGTTTAACTATTCTAAAAGAGGTACTACGTAATTGCAATAAGTGATATGTAACCCTCCATAACAATACATCACACGAGTTTCTTTCCAATAAGTTTCGTTGTCTTCAAGCAACTGCCTATATCTATCCTCTTTTACACGAGTAAACATATATAGACTAGTCGTGGCGCAGGGGCACAAAATGTGACTGAAAATCGACTGGTTGTGGGTTCGATCTCCACTCGAGGAAATGAAATATTTATTTACATTAATATTTTCATGTCTTCGCTCTGGTGTCGAGGCAAAGGGCGGCGTTGAGTTCCGCCACTCAACACGCAATGCATCCGGAACTTAGCGGAAATTGGGGAACGGAGTGTCTTAACACTAGGTTCCCTCTGCCTACCCTGCTATGTGCGGGATACAGCGTGAAGCTGATTTACTATAACAGTAAAAGTATGAAACTTTCCAGAGTCAAGAAATAAGATAAGGTTGAGGTTAAGGCTCGTACGAATATTAATATGTCGGTAAAGGAATTTAATATTTGACGCACGGAAATAAAGAAGGAATTTTGTATACCTGAATTTAGAATGAATTATACCATGCGGGTACTGAGAAAAAGACTAGTACTAAGAAGTTCTTTATGAGATTCTTGAGGGTAAAAACAAGTTTGGTGCGACTGTTGTACTAATATATTTTTATTTATTTTGTACGAGGTTTTTTATGTTTACTATAATGTAACATATAACATTATAGTATTTGCGTTTTAAGAAGAAATTATGGGAAATATTGATATTACCCTGTAAAACCGACTGGTTATCGGTTCGATCCCCACTCGATGAAATATTTACTTAAATTTTTATTTCCATTTCTTCGCTCTGGTGTCGAGGCAAAGCGCGGCGTTGAGTTCTGCTATTCAACACGCTATTCTTTCAGAATTCGGCAGAAAGTGGGGAACGGAGTGTCTTAACACTAGGTTCCCTCGGCCTGCCCTGTTGTGTGCGGGATACAGCGTGAAGCTAATTTATTGATAATATAACTACTGTTTTAATAGTTACCTTTTATTAAAGTTGTAAATGTATTACTAGTACGTAAGGATTATTCTATTGTGAGCCTCCGAATAATATAATCTATTATTGAATTTAATTAAATTATGTTAAAGTTCAAATCCTATTAGAAAGTCCTATAAAAGAAATAGTAATAAAGTTCAACAAAGTTGTCAGCGTAACTCGTTTAATTTTCAATATGGAAGTCGCAGTAGAAGATTAGTTGCCAAGTTTTAATTTTGAGTTAGAGGTACGGGTATGTTGTAAAAAGTTGATTTATTTGAAATAAGTATTATAAAGTAAATATGTGTTTACAGTGTATTTTAATTTCTACGGTCTACAGTAAGCATTGTGTATGGCAAAAATACAGATAAGGTGGTTTTTATTTTGTTACTGGCGGTAGTAACACCTCTAAATAGAACATATTTTTTCTAACATACTCAAAAAATATTCTTCTTCAAAGCATAGAAAAAAAATATATTAACATTAAAATAGAATAAAATAATGTAAAGATAAAAAAAAATCAAAGTATGACATAAGTGAAATAATTATTATACACCTACTACAAGAAGTCGACGGGTGGCGTGCAGTGGCATAAGCCGTGGAAATGTCTCCAGGAAGGCTTCGACAGTGCTCTTCGACACTCGACTCGATGGTTACGTGACCGTGCAGACAGTAGCATTAATATTGTTGGCACGAAAGACAAGAAATACGCCCTCATTCCAAAAACACGTACATTAAACTTAAACTTTTAAATTTGTATAGGCAAATATTGTCATATACGTATATGTATGCAGATTGCCGAATAGTACTTACTTAAATAAACCTAATTTTTAACACAACATTTTTTGTAAGGGATCGCTTAATTATAATTAGCTGGTTACATTAGTCATAAATAATTTTATTCTCACGTTAAATAAAAAAAAAGAGGCCGGCCGTGGCGCAGCGGCACGAGGTGTGACTGCAAAACCGACTGGTTGTGGGTTCGATCCCCACTCGAGGAGATGAAATATTTACTTAAATTTATATTTCCATTTCTTCGCTCTGGTGTCGAGGTTAAGCGCGGCGTTGAGTTCTGCCGCTCAACACGCAATGCCTCCAGAATTCGGCAGAAAGTGGGGAACGGAGTGTCTTAACACTAGGCTCCCTCTGCCTACCCTGCTGTGTGCGGGATACAGCGTGAAGCTAATTTTTAAATAAATTCCATAATTTACAACAACAATATTCCATTATACAACAATTTATTATAATTAATGTCGTTATTAAGGTTGTCATTACATAATAGTTTTAGTATCTAATTGAAATAATAATAAGGTATTAGTGCGTCCCAATTCAGAATTAGTAAATGGGTAAGTTAGAGTTGCGGCTTCGATAACCTTTAACTTCTGCACCTTATCATTGTTGTAATGTATTGATTTACCCACTTCGCAAGTTTCCTGACATCAACTTTGTAAATAATATACACGGTATACTACTTCTAGCTCGTTCTGATATAATGTCATTTTGTAAAGAGGCTTATAATGCCTCACCTTTTATGGCTATTTATGAGCTAATCGCTGCAACAGCGTTTTGAAGCATTAACTTAAGTACTTTTTAGTGCATAAATGTTGTAGAAGATATGAAGTTGCTTTATAAAATTGTTGGAATAAGCTACATATTTGTGTTTAAAATGTTTTTTATTTTTTAATTTATTATGCTAAAATAGATAAAAATTAGTATTTTAAACACAACCAGCACGATTTTTTCCCTTTAATTTATTTTATTTACGTTTTTTTTTAAGTTCTAAGTATATATTCAGTAAAGGACTGAATGATTTACAGAATATATTCGAAACTGCTAGTCGTAAAAAACATTTGGCATGGCAGTTTCTTGAAATGTGCAAGAGGGTACTAAAAGAAGATTACCAGACATTTCTACGAAAACGTGAAAAATTGAGATCTTATGTTTTAGAGTCGAAACTACTTAAAATAGTTCAAGCAAAGAGATTGCGGACAACTCGAGAGTATGTAGTAAATGTTATTATAATATACTTATGAAACTTGAACGATAGGATGGCGTCTTATGAAATGCATATCTACTCTGACCGCCAGAACGACCAAGGTCTGATCAGCGATAGCTCCATTAATATTTTCTCATAAAACAGATATTTATAGTGTTAGCACTCCATTAACACTGATTAACCGCGAGTTGGATTCGTACACCGAATTTCTGGATTGTAGATCAATGGGAAGTACAACTTATAAATATTGACAAACTTAAGTTTGCGGCCGTATGCGTTCATTTGGTATGAAATAAATTACAAATATAAATTTGTAAACGTTATGTATCGAGTGATTACTCCATAGGATTACGTTATGATTATCAATATTTTCAGTTTGATCGATGTTGAGCAGTATTCTAAAATATATATTTGCTATATATTTACTATAATTGCATGCATTCAGCATGGTGATGTGCGATTTTGGTCATTCATTTAATTTTAGTTTATTGTGTTTAAAAAAAATAACGTTTTAAGGCGAATTTAAGATATTATTAGAAAATAAATGGAAACACCACACTACGAGTGAATAAACATAGTTACTTCTTTATCGTTATTTGATACGGCACGCCCTGAATCTCGATGAGATTCATATATTGAAATCCATATCCATATAATGTAAAATAAGAAGGGTGACTTCTGACTACGCACAGGTTTTTGATAAGAGGTTTAGGATAAGGATTTAAGAAGTATATTATTGTATCAATATCAATTTAATGTGTTATTTACACAAGCCATATCGAGCCAAGATTAATGTTGAGAAATTGGTATGTGCCATGGTATTCTAAAAACAGCGGTTAGAGGAATAAAAATTTTCTGAGACTTTTCCCAATAATGCTACAAATATACTCTGTGTAAATTGTGTAAATTAACATGTACCTTCCCAACTTTCCACCAAGTTCTTGAGGCATTGCGTGTTGAGTGACGGAACTCAACGCCGCGCTTTTGCCTCGAACATCTCGAACCACAACCAGAGCGAAGAAATGAAAATATAAATGTAAATAAATATTTCAAGTCCTCGAATGGGGATCGAACCCACAACCAGTCGATTTTACAGTCACACTTTGTGCCCTTGCTCCACGACTGACCTCCATTTGTCAAGAGCATTTATCTCGAGATCATCATCGACAGCCATTGATCGTCCACAGTTGGACATAGGCCTTTCCCAATTTTCGTCACCGCACTCGATATTCAGCTCTTCGGACCCATCCGCTACCTGCCACCCTCTTTAGGTCGTCGGTCCATCTAGAAGTGGGTCGTCCTACCGAACGTTTTGTGCGGGGTCTCCACTCTAAGACACTTCTGCCCCAACGGCCGTCGGCTCTACAACAAATATACCCCGCCCATTGCCACTTTAACTTATTAATTTTTTGCTATGTCGGTAACTCTGGTTCTCCTCAGGATTTCCTCATCCCCAGATACAGAAGTTTTCCGTATGCTTCCCAGCCCAATCGTATTCTTCTGTCAGCCTCTTTGTAAAAGTTGTTCTTACCCAGTTGTATAGTCTGACCTAGGAAGATATATATATTCCTGAACAACTTCGATACTAGCATTATCGACAATAACTAACCTGGGGTCTACGAATGAATTTAACGTGACCTTAGCCTTATCCAAGTTAATTCCTAGACCCACGACGGCCCAGACGGCCAAGTAATAATAATTAAAATTAACTATTCACACATTTAAAAATTATAAAATAATAAAAAAACTATGTAAAAATTCATTCCATTCCTGTGACAAAATTCAGTAACTAATGGCGTGTGATTTTTTATCCATAAATGACACGCGCTTAGTGGGGTTGGTTACATATGAATAAAAACTAGCGTACAATATTTGTTGCCATTGCAATGTTTGTAAATATCAATCAATCAATTAGCTTCACGCTGTATCCCGCACACAGCAGGGTAGCAGAGGGAACCTAGTGTAAGACACTCCGTTCCCCACTTTCTGCCGAATTCTGGAGTGGGTCATTGCGTGTTAAGTGGCAGAAATCAACGCCGCGCTTTGCCGCGTCACCAGGGCGATGAAATGGAAATATAAATTTAAGTAAATATTTCATCTCCTCGAGCGGGAATCGAACCCACAACCAGTCGGGTTTCCAGTCACACTTTGTGCCGCTGCGCCACGACTGGCCTCTATATGTATATATCACTTTATACAAAAGTAAATTGTCAAAAATATGGCAGTATTTGTTATATATATCTTATTAATTTAATGTATTTTTAATGTATTTTTATATATTATTAATTTATTAATTTTTAAGAAATATTAGCGTTCTGCTCTCCTCTATATTCAAATTATAACTGCATCGAGTTTCATGCTCCTACGTCCGTACAATTTTCGTAAAACGGGCAACAATGTTTTAGATTAACGTTTTATATATTTTAATATTACTCTAATAGTATGATATTTAGAAATTTATAGTATTATACATATATTAAATTAAAAGATCATAATAATAAATGTTATAACTTTATTTTCTTTCATTCTTTATATTGTTACTTACATCCATGTAATGTTTAGAACACAGTTTTTTCGATTTGTAATAAAATTCTATGTAAGAATTTCTTTTTCTTCATGCCTTTGAAGTTCTTATGTGTAATTTTCGAGCGCCTTTTAAACATTGTGCTTATTTTGAAAGTAGGCACGTTCATTTTTCTTCTTTTGCTCCCACAACGGACAATGTAGGTGTACACAAAAACTCGCATCGCTCGATGAAGAAACTTTGCTCATCTACCTGCTAGCTTTAATATTAAAATTTTCACAGAGAACCAAGAATACGATATCTCATTTTAAAAATACATATTAGGTACTGACGTTTACCAGAAAATATATTTATACACATATAAAAGATTTGTACAATGTAAGTTTGTCTTATTTATGTGATTGTCGAATAGACATATATGATATGTTGAGTTGTATTTGAAATATTATGAAATACGCAGGTAAATTATTTGAAGATATATTTAGTTTTCATCGTATCGCAGTAAAATGAGTTTTAAGAAAGTTAATATTGAAATATGTCTCAGAATAACGTTGTTAATTTCGTAAAGTATCCATATACTGTACGTATTTTGGTGAATTACAAAGGTATAGGTAGTTCATGCAGATATATGGACAGATTTGTAATTGATTTGAAGGATTCAAAAATAATTTTATGAATATAAAACGTTGACATTTTAGCTGAAGCTTGATCAAAAAACCTAAGAATATATTTTCTGACATATACTTTACATAAATATATAGTTTTTATAATAGCTGACTAAAGCTGCACGGATTTTTTTAGTTTTGATTTGTAAATAGCAACTATAAATATTATAAAGTGAACTTTCACAGTAAATCGTGAGTTTTAAAAATCACTTACTCTACGGTCGTTCCAACTTTTACGTCAGTAAAAGCTTATAGCAAGAGTCGGGATCGTTGTTTAGACATATTTTATCATCGACGACGTGAGTAAAAGTTTGTACATATTACTGGCATCAGGATCAAAACAAGTTCAAGAGGCAAAGCCGTCGATTTACTTTTACTAAAGTAAAACATTAAGAAGATAGAATTCAAAAAAGGAATATATTTTTTAAAGAAAGTAGGAATATATAACCAAGATTATGCAATAAATTCTTTAAAAGAAACTATTAAAATAAAGTAATAATAAGCATTTGTTTTTGTCATAATTTCTGGCAAAATGTAAACGCAAACTATAGTTTAAAGCTCAATAAAAAATATATATAAAAATTGCGAACAGCGGCACGAAGTGTGACTTTAAAATCGACTGGTTGTGGGTTCGATCCCCACTCGAGGAGATGAAATATTTACTTAAATTTATATTTCCACTTTCTTCGCTCTGGTGTTGAGGCTAAGCACGTCGTTGAGTTCTGCCACTCAACACGCAATGCCTCCAGAATTCGGCAGAAAATGGGGAACGAAGTGTCTTAATACTAGGTTCCCTTAGCCTACCCTGCTATGTGCGAGATACAGCGTGAAGCTAAATAAAAAAAATATTTAAATTGCACGTAACAGCGTCTTTAATAAAACGCCAAATAAAATATCCAATTAAGTCTGTTTTAAGTTGGCCGTCTAAATGCCGCGAGGGAAATATGAGAAGGCCATAACTCGCGCAAATGAAGGACGGACGGATCACGACGGTCTCCGTGTCGGGGCGTAATGGAGCTGACAAGGGTTTCTGTCGAAATAATAGAAGAAATTTCAAAGACTTCCAAGATGTGATTTATATGTTACGCGGAATTTTTCCGATTCATTGCAATAAATAATTGGTGAATTTGTTTGGAATGGTGTATCAATTGGTTGTTACTTGGTGCCTTGTTTTTTATATATCAGCATGGAAATAGTCTTAAAAACGCAAAGTTAAACCTGAATAGACAATAACAGCAAATTGTTTAAGTAAAAAATATATATTTTATATAAAAAATGTATGTAAAATATTTATAAGCGAGGAATAAAGGTAAACTTGTAGTGCCGAGTTATCAGCTTCAAAAATAATCAATATCACTACAAAAATTTAAATCAACTGTATGTTTTTACAGTGTTACTGTGTTATTTGAATATAAAATATTTTAAATTTTAATCGATAATTTATATTTAGATAATTCCATATTTGTAAAACTAGTTATATCCCGCAACTTTGCTTGACCCATTCCATACTACTCTATTACAGTTTAAAGTTGTCATTGACATTTAGACAAAATTATAGCGCAGCCACGTGAAGGTGCCATGTTTTGTTATTAGGGTAAACGCTTGTAACAATTTTTATTTAATTGTACATAGCACAGATATTACAAAAATTAACAATCATGTAAGCAACCACAGAAGCGTGAAGCTGGATGTATAGTTGTTTGTCTAACCAACTTTTCTGACATTTATGTACTTAGAGCAAGATCAGAAAGGAGAGAGCAGAGAAGAAACAGGTTACGATTAGCTACGGTTAAAAATAAACGTCAATAAAACGTCTTGCTCCAGGAGGGCAAGTACATAAACGCGATGTATCTTGGAGTGTGGTCCACAGACAATTATCTTTCTTTGCTAAATCCCTCTTTGGTTTGTATTTCAAAAGAGAGACAGTTGGCCTTAAATAAATGTCTAATTGGCATTACTATTTCTTTATCACGAAACACGAAATAATATTTTTTATGATCATTTTCAGCCAGCCATGTACGAGTCGGACTTCGGACGAAGGTTTCATATCATTATCTATAAAAACTGATCAAGAGCGAGTAGGGCTCGGCTATCTAGGGTTTCGTAGCAAACAAAAAACATATAGTACTATCAACATAGTTTTATTATTCTTGATATGTTATTTTTAATGGGCTTTATAAAGGAGGAGGTTCTCAATTTGACTTATTATATCTTCTAAACCATGAAATTAATTTTGTTAAATTTACACACTTTTTACAACTTTAAAAGAGAATATCTCACAAAGCATTGGCATAATCAAAAACATTTCATGCTCTCTCAATTTTTTTTGAGCCCTCAGTAACATGACAGAGATGGACATTCCATTAGGAAGGTTTTTCCAATTCGACTACGGAACTCTAACCGAAAAAAAAAATCACGTTTGTTGTGTAGGCCCCCTTAAATATTTATTTTATTCTGTTTTTAGGAAATAAACGATATAAGAATGATGAACAAAATATCAATTTATATTTAATCAATTATTGAAAGATCTAAATGATTGGTTTGACATTACTAGCTTTACTCGTATTTTATTTAACATCAAATTGAATTGTGAAATTCGCATTTTATTTTAAAGCATTTTATTTATATAGCGCACATATAACCCATACGCAGAATGGCAACGTTTGTAATGCTATATTCCTTTATCCATCTGAAACCGTCAAAGAAAATGCAATCGGCACGTAGAGTTACGTTGCATTTGACTTCAAAAGTTAAATCAGCACAATTTTTTACTTTATTAACATTTAAACTGGAATAACATTTTGAGATAAACATATGAATTTTATTTATATTCGTTATTATCTTGTTTTAAGAAAAATAAAAATAATCATCCGAGTTAATTAATCAAGTTAACAATAATGTTTTTTTTATTGTTTTTAAAAATAATCTTTTTTTTTCAGTGTGACCACGGACTACTGCAAAGTGTTAGAAACGTCGGGTTTCCAAAATGTTAAATATTAAATATACGCGATTAATCCGGTTAAAATATAGTTTCATTTATTTTTTTTATTTATACATATGCGATTATGCAGTTTCTCCGCTAACCGATTACATTATGAGGTAACATCAAAAGTCAAAACATTATATCGAAGAATCGGCATATGAGGCTAGTAGTATGCCCATCAAAGGAACGCGCGCTGTTACTGAGTATTTAACAAGAGTGTGACTATAGCTACACACTGAGTTCAAAGTTTAACGATGTTTGCCTTGTTAACTAAGTTCCAGCGCTTACTTGATGAAAGTGCCAGCCCAGAAAGTTTATGTAAACCGATTAAAATCATTATTATAGGCACCCGTTTTGGTTACAAACGTCCAATTTAGGGCTTTTAATATTGGAGCGTACTAATTTTATGAATCAAGGAAAATGATCATGAATAATAATAAGACAGCACTTAAGTTTATTTTGCATAAAATATTTAATTCTATTAATAATAGTTGCTTTTATACTAAGAACATAGATTTTATATACTTTTATATTAGTAACATATAAAAGTATATAGAATCATACATTTTACTTTTTTGTGTAACTGTACATATCACACATACTTATACTTGTACAGTTTGTAAAAGCATATAAGATATTCAAATAAATCAAATCAGCTTCACGCTGTATCCTGTACACACGGAGGGTAGGCAAAGGGAATCTAGTGTTAAGACACTCCATTCTCCACTTTCCACCTAAATCTGGAGGCATTGCGTGTTGAGTTGCGGAACTCAACCCTGCGCTTTACCAACACCAGAGCGAAAAAATTACGAATGATATAAATTTTCTCGAGTGGAGATCGAACCCACAACCAGTCGGTTATGCAGTCACATTTTGTGCCTCTGCGCCACGACTGGTCTATTTACAACTGGACTGTTGCTTTTATATATTTTATATACAGCAATATATATTATATATAGCAATAGATTTTGTCAATTTCAAGAGACGACCACTACCTTTTTAGTTTTAGTATCATCGTAAAAAGATTAATGTTATTGTGTGCGCGGTCACGTAACCCGGTGTCAAGTGTCGTACCTACGTTATAGTCGTATACGAGTATGGCAGAACGACATGCCCTGGTGAACTGTGTGCTTGCTGAGAAACCCTTATGGTACATATATGCTTTTATAAGTTGTTCACCTGAACCACTTTAATATTTAAATCGAATATAACAATAGTATATATTCGATTAAAATTTAGTAGTCTGTGTATATTTAAGTTAAATAAGGTAAAAAAAAATAATAATAATTGTATATAAAACAGTGTAAAATAAACAAAAGACAATTACAAAAAATCGACCCTTTTAAAACATAAGAGAGATACTCACTATACCTCCTTTTTTAAAATTTTCACATTTTTACTACTTCAAACTGGACTTAAATTTTAAGTTATAAAAATGTAAAATTTTAAATATTAAACAGTGATCTTATTCTTGTCCAGCAGCCCCCGCACGCCTTTACCCGCTTGACCTACATACATAATTATTAATTTACTAATCTGCATTACCTTTTATTTTCTAATAATAATGTCATTAGGCCTTTAAAAAAACAGTTATTTATAGTAAATTTGTCGAACAATGTTCGCTAAAATGATATCACTTTTTTATTTACGAATCGATTGTAGTAAAAAAACATTAGATATTAAGAGAAGCTTGCTAATATAAAATAATTAAAACTACAACGAACAAACGCACAGACAAATAGACAAATATTTTAAAAATCATTGTTTTTGGTTCTGTTACGTTATTAAATGCCACCAATAACATTTTTTCTATGTACAGACCAATCTGTTACGACTTTTATTATAAGTGTCGATTATTTAAGTTTATAAGGATGTTATACATTTAATAAATCGTAATTAAAATCTTGGGCTTTGTGTACGTCAAAGGCGTTCCAGTTTTTCCTGCGTAAATCCCGGTCCCGGGGGAATCCCTAGATAAAAAGTAGAAAATACTATTAAGTGATTAGTGACTGAATCTTATTACTTGTTTTAGATTTTTTATTAGCCGCTTTTTCATTTTGTTCTCGTTTATTTGACTATCAAAATAATCAATTTATATTTATTTTATAGCTATTCAAGCCCAACTAGGACAACTATTAATACTCAGTTTTTATTAACGCAGTATAGCTCGGTTGCGAATTTTTTGTATGAAATGACTTATGGGCAGAAAATAATGTTTAAAAGTAGATAAATGTAAATAAATATACTTATATGAAGTCATGTTTATTAATTAAATAAAAAAAATACATTCATAGCCGATAAAAAATATAATTTTAATATTGTAAGTCTTCAATAATGAATTTTATTGAGTCACTATAAAAATAATCTCTGTAGCTTCGAATTCGAGTAGAAAAACAGAGAACATAGTGACATGGAAATTATGCTACCTTTGCCTACGCTGCTATGCGGAAGATATTTTTAGGGTTCCGTGCCTCAAAAGGAAAAACGGAATACTTATAGGATCTTCATTGTCCGTCTGATAATTTGATTAGATTTTCAATTGATAAAAAACCTACAGGGTACTTTCCGTTATGTAATTTGGCACGACGTAAGAACTTACAGTACAAACACGGGAAAATATCGGAAAACTTAATATTTATAGGTATTTAATTCTTAAAGGCTATATGGGTGTAAAAACACCCAGGTAGATTTGATTTTTAATTGTCTTTAATTTTTGTCACAGCGCTTTGTACTATTGTGAATTGTGTGTAGCCCGTGAACGCGTGAGAGAAGTGGTCGTTCTCACGCGCAATTTTTACGACACGCTTGCCTCCTGGGTATATCGACACCCATAACAGTGATAGTGCCCTCTTGATTAACAACGTAAGTGTTGATCTTTCATATGATTTTTATTGAATTATACAAGGAAAATGGAGATTTAGCATGCATAATGGGGATTGTTTTTTGGATTATGAGTCTACAATAGTAGTAGTAACTTATAACTTTAAAAAATGATAATCAAAGCTGTACTAGCATCTGCTGACGAGCCGACTGACGAAGAGAACTTATCAGAAGAAGATATTCATGAAGATAATAAAGTGGCGATTATGAAAAACTTCTGTCTCATCTCTACGATAATACTCTGTAAGTGACAGTAGAAAAAAATATATTTGAAAATGACTGAGAAACTAAAAATTCCCTAAGAATTTAAAGTTTTAAGTTAGCCAGGTTAAGGGCAACATTTTGTACTTAACAGAAATAAAAACTTTGGTTTGTATTTAGATTTCTTTTTTTTATAAAAAAGAAAACATTATGATCTCGTCTTGTACATTTAACTGTTTAAGTCATATTTTCAATTTATTTTTTTCCGAGTTTTATACCAAAAACATATACAAATAACTACATATATTTACTAACATACTCTTCACAATTTCTTACAAATAATAACTTCATTAATTTTAAAAATAAGGTGGTTTTACACCCAATATAGTCTTAGTGGGTTATGTAACTCATTACAGGTCTTAAGGGTTAATAGAAAAAAATATAAAATTAAGATTTTCTTTTTTATAACTTTTACTTCCCGTTGACCTACAATCCTGAAATTAATAGGGAACCCTTGTTATAAGAGTCCGATTCGCAATTCACTTATTTTTAACTACAAAGACAGTACTTTCTCGATAAGCTGTAACTGATATCCCAAACTCCTTTGAAAATATTATTCAATCAATAATGCCTTTATATGAAATTCGATCCTAAAAGATCGTGCCATCATAGGCTTCCAATTATTATATTATATTTATAATATATTTGGTACGAGTCTGTGCATCATATATATTAGTACCGTAGTACTTGACAGTTTGACTCGACCGCTGCCTTCCGAGTTCTGCACCCACCTATATAGACAGAACGACGGTCGCGACACTCGGGACGACAATACACTAACTCGTCTCGATTAATTTGGTATTAAAAATATATAGTGTGTATTATTCATAATTAACTATGTTATTTATGTGTATTGCCATGCATATTTTATTTTATTTATTTATTTTTAACTTATACCCAAGGTACATACCGTTACAAAGCCAACAATCGTAAAGCTTCTAAGCGAATCAGTTATTATATAATAAAAAGTAATATAAATTAGTGATACATATCATTAAGAATATACCGGTATATATAATTATGTTTACTACTATAAATTTAGTTTAATGTTTGCTATTTTAGTGTAGAGAAATTTGTAAAATAGCGAGATAATTAGAATATTGTTGGGCTTCACACAAACCGGGCGTCCTATTCAACTATATCAACTAGAGGTAAGTAATATTTTATTATGTAGGAAAAATCTAAAACATATACGTAACTCCGTTTTTTATACAAAATATAGAATATTTAATATTATGATTATACAATTTGTTATTTTTCATATTTATTTAATTAAATTGGAGATACTATGAAATTTATATTAAAATATGAAATATAATAAATTTTACATTTCATATTTAAGGATATTGAATTGTGATACGGTATATTGAATTGTGCACCGTAAAGTGTAAATAAATAAATAAGTATTTAATGTCAAAAAATTGAATCTAACTGCAAATAATAACTTAAAAACATTGTTTATAATTATTTCGCTACATCGTTTGAAATTGAACGATTTTAAGCTGAGGAGCTAAACAGGTGGAATCTAGAATTTCATACCTAAATTTGGTGCCTCAATGTTATAGACGTACAACGTAATTGCCGTAGCTTCGTGCAAACACCTCGATACCTGATCATACCGTCAGCCAATAAGTCATCCAGCGTTGACTCTATAATAGCCCATATTTTGACAGTAGCAAACGATTTCACGTGGTTGCATTTCTCTGATTTTTTATTATTGCGACAATCATTTATAGTACAGTATATAGCTTAAAAACCACATTGCTTTACGGATGAAAGACTAAATAAAGAATTTTGCTGGCTAGATACGAAATATCTAAACATTTCGATATAATAGTTAACTGTGTTCCATATCCATATTAAACTACACAATCAAGTGTAACGTTGGCATAATTATCTATTTAATCTATATGTAAATTTTAACACATTTGACAAAAAAAATATATTTTAAATGAATAGTTAAGTGCTCTATCTAAAATGCTTAACATAAAAGAAACCAGTTCATCATTATTTTATAAATTAAAATTATATAAAATAAACGTATAATAATGTGATAGTGAAGGTCCTAATGTGATAAATGTGACTGGAGCGACTAATTAAATAAAACTAAGAACACGCAAAGAATATATTTTTGCATTTTCTTATTAGTGTTTCCAAATTAAATGTGGAAATATACTAAAAATATTATTCTTAATATCAATGAAAATGATGTTGTAAATATAGAAACATAATAAACAAAATAATAACAATAATAATAATTCTTTGTCTTGGAATTACACGTTTGCACAGATAAAAAAGAAAGTTTACCAACATCAGTATAATTATAGAATATTTTTATAATTTATTAGTATCTGTAAATATCAGTAAGCATAGAAAATATCACCAATACTAGTAATATTAGAAAAATGAGAATTACTCTCCTAGTTTCTATATTTATTTCTTCAGTGAAATATAGTAACGATATATCAATCCCCTTGCTAGGTAAGCGGACTGATCGATGGTGATGAATATACAACCTGAGCACTGTTAACAAATCTCTCTCCTTTGTTTCCTCTTATCTTCTTGAACTGCAGTATGAATCTTATTATTTTAGAAGTGAACTAAAATGTATATATATTAATTACTTTGTTTAAAATATAGTTTAGGTGCATTAATATCTTTGTTAGAAATATATTTATTTGCATTATGTTTTAATATTTCTAGATATGTGCAGACTGACGGACAGACAGTTTTAGGTTATCTGTCAGTTTGTCTTTGTGTTGTATATTGATACCCATTGGAACAACCCAAATATTTTTTAACAATTTTTAAATGTTATAGTGTTAACACTTAGGAAAGAAGCTGAGCCATACGTCCTCATCAAGCTACGTCGAAATCCTTATACGTTTGTTACAACTTATTTATATTGTTAGCTGTTGTGTAGTTGCTACAGCGATCTGTAGTAATATTGCTAAAAATAATTTTAACTAAAACGTAGAAAAAATAATACGCGATGTATGTGCTCTGTTTTAGTGTTTGGCGTTGAGTTAACAAACAAATGTCTTGAACTTAGATTTATTGTGTTAATTATTAATTTATTAATAATTTTAAGGGAACACAAGAACAAAGGGTAAATCATGCAAAAGAAAATAATCAATAACTTGGAAATTGTAGTCTGATGACTGGACAGTAAAATCACTAAGCAAATTTGCATTGATTCAACGGTGATAACCAACGTGAAGTCCTAATCGTTACGATATTGCATCTGGCTTCCAATTGATGCAATGACACAAAAATTAATATTTTTTTAAGTTACGCGAATGGTTCTGAGTTTGATGCCAATTCGAGGAAATGAAATATTTATTTGAATTTATATTTTTATTTCTTCGCTCTGGTGTCGAGATAAAGCGCTGCGTTGAGTTCCGCCACTCAACAAGCAATGTCTCCAGAATTCGGCGGAAAGTCGGGAACGGAGTGTCTTAACACTAGGTTCCCTTTGCCTACTCTGATGTGTGAGATGATGTGGATACAGCGTAAAGCTTTTTTATTATTTTATTTTTATGAAATTATTATTATCATAATAATTGAATGATTTATTTTAACGTCTTACAAAAGTATATTTACTACTAGATATTGCTGCATCAAAATTTGTTGCAGTCGTTTTGATGCTGCAGATTTGAAATTCACGACGCCGTAAAGAGTGTGCTCGAGATGCAAAATACAGCAATAAAAGGCTAAAGGCAGATCCATGCTATTTTAACCGCTGTCATAACAGTTTGTGTTGACATTTTGGTTCTTCTCAGTAAGGAGCCATTACATTATTGAAAAAATATTTGTTTGTTATTTTATAGTATATTTTAATTAAATTTTACTCTTTGTTAAGTGGTAATATAAACTTTAAAGTAAATAAAATTTTGGTTTTTAAATTTGATATTGTGGAATATGTAAATATAATTAAGACAGAGGATGTACGCCAGAAGATGTACGATATATTTATATATATCGTACAATCTTATGGCGTATATAAATTAGAAGTAAATTATATTTTGAGGTCAGTCGTGGCGCAGGGACACAAGTGTGCGACTGTAAACGCGACAGGTTATGGTTTCGATTACCACTAGAGGAAATAAAATATATATTTTTTCATTTCCTCGTTTTGGTAATGAGGCAAAAAGCTTCGTTTATTTCCGCCAAATCTTCATAATTCGGTCGAAAATGGAGAACGGAAGTGTCCTAACACTAGGTTATCAGGTTCCCTCTGCCTACCCTGCTATGTGTGTTATACTAAAAAATATATTTATATATATCATATAAATATCTTCACCTTTTTATAGAACTGCCTTTAGCGCGAGTAGTCGTATAGAGAATATATCTACGGACTTCTATTGAATTGACGATTCGCAAGTGCTTGTAAAATCTATTTGAATAAAACATAAGAGCTGGTGTTTATTTTATATAAAATATACTGATATTCGGAAAATACACTTCAATTCTGTTCATACAAATGTAATGAAAACAAAAATCATATGTTATTTTAAATAGTCTGTAAAAAATTTGAAAAAAAAAACATTTGAAAAATGTTATCAGGTACACATGTAAGATAAGAAACTTAATTTAAATTCGTTTCTTAATATATTGTTAAACGTTAAATTTATATACATATAAATATGTAAAATTGTTATCAATTTATGTTTTTTTAAATAAACATTTATTTCTATATCTACTGTCCGTTGCGGCGTGTGTCCCATAAGGACGTAACGTACATTTTCTATCGGGAAAAGTCAATCCAATTTACAACGTCGACAGCGCGGTCGCTACAACGTTTTTATTGTTGAGCATGACTCGACGCAGCATGAAAGTACAAATAATATCACTATTTGTTATTTCCTCTTATTGAAACACATTGTTCTTTTATTTATGTTTCACACGATTTCTTACTGATAGTAGTTAAGGATAGACTATACTTTTTTGTTCTTTTTATAAAAGAAAATTTACATTCGAGTATATTTATTTTAAGTCTTGCATTATATTATAATTATTTTTACATTGCCTAAGGATTGCCTTTTTGCCTTATAAATTGCCGGAAACTTATATATATTACTTACGTATATTTTAATTTGATTTAATTCTATGTATGATCCATGTATTGATTACTTAAATTAAGCACAAATAAATGTTTTATGTGCGGGATACAGCGTGAAGCTAATTTAATTTAATTTAATTTATTTTTTTAAATGTTTTATACTTCTATATAAAGGAGAGAAAGAAAGGCTTAAGCTGTTTTGAAAATATAAAAATGTCCACGGAATGATAAGAAATTTCTTTTCTTATTCTGTGTTGAAATGAAATTTCATTCAATAAATAAAGCAAATAATGATAGCCGACATTCCAATCGTTTTTGCAAAATTACATTTGTGTGATACTTTATAAATTTTTATTTTACCAATAAATTTGAGACCTTAATTAAACTTCTGGACTATCAATCCACAAAATAAAAAAAATAAAAAATCTGTATACTAAAGCACTAAGTTTACATAGGTATTATCAATTTTTATATGTTACTTTCCCTTATGAATAATAAGGGAAATTCATCCCCTAAGGATTCAAATAAGGGGTTGAAAGTTTATATGGAAATGTCTTTAAATCGCCACCGATTTTTATAAAAAAATAAATTCAAACTGCTAAAAATATTTTATTGAGCACGTGTTTCGTGTTTTTTTTAGAATTCACCTCTAACAACAATAACAATAAGCGGGCGAAGCTGCGCGCCCACTAGTTTAATTATAAAGCCTTCAAATGTATGTGTAGGCACTTGGGAATTTTAATCACGTTCATAATACACAATGCAAAGAGCGATCCGGGCCAAATTACCTATCTGCTCTTTAATTAGTACTATCCCTAATCTAGTATTCTGCAGGCACATAAAATGTCTTCTCATAATTTAAATTATATATTAGTAAAACGTCTTGTATAATTAAACGAACATGTTTTACATTTATAAGTTGTAATTATAAAATATAATAATTTTTAAATAATGAACTATACATGTGTGTTTTAATTTTATTTGCAATGAAAGTATTACTTTCATTTTATATGTAATTTTTAATCTGAATATAGTTATAAAAATGTTTTATTGGTAATCTAATTAGGAATAAAAAAGTAATTTAATTTAATAATAAAAAAGCAATTTAATTTAATTTAGCATTTTTTTTAGTTTATTGATATCTAAAGCAACAAAAACTTATTTATGTTGTCAGTAGATATCTCTGTAGACAGATTTTTATAAACTTCCGCGAAATTAAGTATTTTTCAGTAGTATTTTTCTTTCTTAAGTTTGACATAAAACTTTAAAAATGTTAAAAAATAATGCTGTTATCTTTCTTAAGGTTTTAAGTATAAACGCTGCAAGAGCTGGCTTTGTCATGAAACTCTTTATCTTTTAATTTGAATCCTATATGGGTTCATTAGTAATGCTATCATGAAAATAAAAAAAATCTCATAGTGAAGAAATTATTTCACTTCTTTGACTTCTGAAGAAATAAATATTTTTCTATTTCAATAATAACAAAAAAAAGCAACAAAAAAGATGGAATATTCCTCCAGAATATCACATCTGTCGTAGAAGTATAGTTAGTTGCAGGTGGCGATTCATAACTCGATAATCGGCATTTGGCCTGGGGCGATTTCCGTGTCTATCAGCCTCACACAGAACCCAATTACTCCATTAAAGATGCAACCTTTAACTCCAACCTCGCTTCGGGCAACATAAAGTGTTCTCAGAAAACTTTTATTCGCATCTTCTTTTTAGTTAGACGTAGAATCTTACGTTCAGTAATACATCATGGATTTTTAGGAATAAATGCCATATGACGAACATATAATGATGATAATATGTACATTTAAGCTGGAATTCCAAAAAATTGTGAGTATAAACTATTTAATTGATATTACTATGAATTAAGTCATCTGTAATAATAATAATAACAATAATCATATGGTTACTGGTTTCTCAAAGGTGGATCCCGGTTACAGCAACACGTTTTTATGTTCTCTAAGAGGCCTCTACGTGTTGGAACTATGTCCTTATGCAAGCCTTCTGAAGGAACGAGTTCTTTTGAACCCGAGAATTAAAAAAAAACATAATAATAATATAACGAAAAATGTCAATCACATCTACAAATTTTCTTCATCCATTTCTTAGTTTATCAAGGATACTTATAACCGTTACGGAAGATATCTAAAGTGAATTCCAAATAGTATTTCAGTGTGCGAGAACATGAGAGACGTAAACTTTAAGCAGGTAGAGGTCGAACATGGAACGGCTGCTATCAATAGTACTACAGACTCAGGCGCGCCGGTGACGCTAACTTTCAAACAATATCATTGTGTGTACTTAACTAACTTGTTTGTCATTTGAGTGGGAAGTGCGGCCATTGTGGCACTCCCGGCTAAATGCCTCGGGGCTCATACGTCAAAATTTGCATACGGTTTCTATTAATATTAGAAATAAGTTCAAAGCTGTTGCTGAATTTGACAAGCGTTCTAGTTACCTAAGTATATATTATTGATAGATATACCTTACCATATAGACAAATATATAGAGTTGTATATGTATATTTGTATGAAATTATATTTGATAAATATTTTTTATATTAATAATATTTTGATAAAATACAGTAATTGAGCTACATTCACGTCGTCATTTTAGCGCTTGACTGACGTTTGAATTTTTTATTAGTTTTAACTTGTGATTAATAAAATAAATTACCAGTTATGTAAAATTTAATATTTCCAAATTCCAAAATATACTATTCACTGGTTTTTGCTTTGAGTGGCCACTGATTACCGAAGTGGGAATAAGCATAAACATTTTATATACGTAGATCAGATTCCCCTTTGAAATCAAACTTACAACCATTCCGTTTACAGGCAAACGTTCTCCCACAGCGCCATGACGACCTCAATTTGAATATTTTTAAAATTTTGCAGTTTCGTGTTCCATTACTATTTTTTTAGTAAGTCCTCTAAATCATTTTATATAGGTTCGGTAAAAATATTTAATGGACAAAACTACTTTTTTATCATTTTATAATATGACAGATTCATAAAAAGCGCAGTGCAACGATTACGATCAAAAGATAACAGTACAATATATTAAACATTTTTAAAGTGTTAATCCACACTCAGGAAAGAAAAATACTTATTTAGAAAACGTATAAAAATTTGAACGTAGCGGAATTTGAACCCGGGCCTCCGCCCCGTGGGTAGTGGGAATCGAACTCACAAGCGTCATCGCGTTTACACTCACACGCCTGCGACGACGACGGCCTCCTTATTAATAATATTTGTGAAATAAAAATAGTTTAAACATATCAAAGCTCATAATTTATTGATTATGTTTTTTTAAGTGAATAACTATTTTGTAATAGAACTTTTATTCATAAAATTATTACAATGGACCTGAAAATTACATAATTATTTATATAAGCAAAATATAAGATTCAATATTACTTTAAAGTTTACAGCGCATATCAAAAACGATATAATATAAAATTTTCTTTCATGGCCTTATTCGCTGACCTGAATAAAATATCTTCACTCATCTCACAAAGTATAGGACAGATTTCGTTTATATTCATTTTATTTTAACCATTACTATATATTATTTAATGGATTATTACTGTGTTACAAATGTGAATGTTTTTCTTATTTTTAAAAATATTTAACAATCTGGTATTATCTGTACATATTTGAATGTCTGTGATTTTAAAATAAACGTGATTTAAGTGCACACATTTACACGATAATTAAGCACAAAGAAACAACATAATTTTAAATTATATGTCTATCTGGCTTTGTCTTGGTCCGGGATGATCTCTGGAATAGCTGCACCATTTTTTATGACACTTTCACTGAGATAGAGGGGTTTGCGGAGCAACATATAGAATAATTATTCTATATGTTGCTCCGCAAACCCCTGTGTAATGTTAGCTATTAATAAATGGTATAGGTACATTAAGTACTATTAAAAGCCTTTATAGCATGTAAAATTCTAAGTTTTGCTTAAGGTAATGTTAAACATAGAATTACAAGAGGTTGATTGATGTGCGGCATTGTATAACATGTCTTCACATCGGCAAAATGTAGGAAAAGTTGTATCATCACTTTTCTTCGCCTTAACTGTAATATACAAAAACGTAAAAAAAAATACATTTTGACTAAGCAATACAATCTAATGCTATTAAAGTCTTTACAAAATTTAAATATAACATTATTTATGACAAAATTAAAAGGATAGACACGTTGACTTTAGTAGTCCTGTAATATAACTAACATAATAACTTCTAATATGAGATGCCTTAGTGGCTTACCGTGTCATTTTTCTAGCGTGCTTAACACAGCGTTAAAACGCTTTTGCTGCACGAAAATGCTTCAAATATTTATAAAGGAAAACTGCATGAGAGTTTATTTATGGTGTGTAAAATTCTAGGTAAATTTTAACATTTTCAAATATACATCTATTTTATCCATTCTACCTCAACAATATGTAACATGTGCGTATAACTACACAAAATAAAATATATGTTTGTGTAAAATATCATAAAATTGTATTTGTTGGTGCTTAATGTCGACCTGGTGCATTTGATAAGCTATGGTCCTGAGTACTTTTTTATATACAGAGTAGTGAATTCAAATTCAGAAAAGAGCAATGCTTAGACAGTATAACAATGATAGGAAGAGAACAAAGTAAATTATAAACTGCATCGCAATCCTTAATTATAAATTTTAAAGAAAAGTATATACGAGTACTTTTTTATACTTTTCTAATATTACTTTAGTCTCAATCATTATTGGTGCATAAGGAGTAGAATATTTTGTATAACAATGTAACTAATTAAACAATAAAATATATAAATAAATCAATCAGCTTCACGCTGTATCCCGCACACAGCAGGGTAGGCAGAGGGATCCTGATGTTAAGACACTCCGTTCCCCACTTTCCGCCATTTTCTGGAGGCATTGCATGTTGACTCAACGCCGCGCTTAACCTCGACACCAGAGCGAAGTAATGGAAATATAAATTTAAGTAAATAGTTCATCTCCTCGAGTGGGGATCGAACCCACAACCAGTTGGTTTTACAGTCACAGTTTATGCCGCTGCGCCACGACTGTATCTAATTAGGAAGATAATAAAGTATTTAACATAATTTTAATAAGTTACTATTGTTTAAAACAGTAAAGTTTTCGCATCCTAGGCCCCGGGTACCGCATCGCGGGGCAATGTCCTTATTTTCTATCTACCAAAGCCAATCCAATTACCGCAACAAGCGACCAGTCAGTATAGAATTCTACTATTTATCTTTTGTTTATAGCAGTTAATAAAAGTTCGTTCACAATAAGGCTTCAGTATAGAATTACAGTTAATATATAAATTAAAATTATAATACACAAATCAACTAAGGAAAATGAATATAGTATAAATAAATAACAAAATAATAAAATAATATGACGTTAATATTGATTAATTTGATTTTTATTGTTCTGTTATCGTAATGCAAAATGCGATAATAAAAATTTTGCTAGAATCCGGAATCCTAAAACATACTTGAGCTGCAATATTAAGAGAAACTTAAAATTTTTGAAAAATAAATATATATAAAAAGTATGTAGTATTTTCCACATTTTGAAAGTGCTATTATAGAAAACGTATAAAAAATTAAATGTTTTATATGGTTCCTAAAAAAAAAATTATAATGATTCAGTTTATGCAGCTTCGGCCGTATGTTTTACATCCAGGTGCAATTGAATGTTTACTCTTACTTTATTTTATTACGCATTTCTATAACCAACTACAATTTAGTGCACACTGTATAATTAAACCTACTAAAGTGTAACCAAATCTATTACTGTTTGAAATGTACATTATGAGTATACATACGAGTATGTAGTAGACACCTATATATTATAATAGCCAAAGTGGAGTTGGTGGAGTTAGAAGGCAAACTCTGTCAACAAACGTCGTGTAGAAGGAAAAGAACTTTTGCAAAGTATATATTTTCATTTCTTCGCTTTCGAATCGCGGCAAATCGAGGCGTTGAGTTCCGCCACTCATCACGCAACGCCTCAAGAATTCGTCGCAAAATGGGGAATGTGAGTGTCTTACGTTCCCTCTGTCTACCATGCTGTATGGGGCCACCATGCTGTATACAGCGTGAAAAAATTAAATCAGCTTCACGCTGTATCCCGCACACTGCAGGGTAGGCAGAGGGAACCTAGTGTTAAGACACTCCATTCCCCACTTTCACAGTATAGCGTGAAGTTGATTTAATTATTTTTTTTTACATATAAACATTTTGATTATTGAACTAACATGTATGAGAATTTCCAATGTACAAGTGATTGCAGGCAGCACTCTAATGGAGACTATTGAGGACTCTAGACCTGACTCGTTAGTTATGTTGAAATTCTACTTGCAGTACTACGTAAGTTGGAGTAGATTTAAATAATCAAAATTACGGCGGCCCTTTCTTTTTATTTTAGTTTTAACGTTATTTAACCATTTCTTAAACCATTGGAATACAAAGGCAATAAACATAGTCAAATACGACGATATATAGAGAGACAACATAAAAAAAAAAACTCTAACGTTAAGTGAATAAGTACATAACATTTTAGTACATAACGAAAACTTATAAATCGAAAGTATACTACATCAACTTGTAAACAAAATAGATTTTGTCATTTAGTGTGTCACAAATTCAAAACCGATCGTCTGAATCATGAAACTGAGTTTATCTTTGCCTTGTGGCGAAAGTGTAGGTTAAGTTAATTAGCCCGTCTACCCAACTAACTACACATGAGACCTGAAGGCAATTTTCAGATAGTAACATGCATAGGGAAAACTCGAAAGTTAGTTTTTTTTTTGCTTGTTTAAATAAGCAGACAATCTAATGTTGAGACACTCTTTTCCCATTAAGACACTTCCACTCCACACTTTCCGCCCAATTCTGGAATGATGCATTTTGACTGGGGGAACTCAATACGACGTGTTACTAGAGCGACGAAATGATAATATTAAACCTTTCGAAGTGGGAATCGAACCCACGACCGGTTGCGTCTCACGCTTGTCGCTCTGCGCCACGACTGGCGTCAATGTTGCTCAATATAGGAAGTATATAAATATAAACGTGGCCAGTCGTGGCGCAGCGGCACGACGATGTGACTGTAAAACCGACTGGTTGTGGGATTGATCCCCACTCGAGGAGATGAAATATTTATATTTCCATTTCTTCGTTCTCTTGTCGAGGTTAAGCGCGGCTTTGAGTTCTGCTACTCAACATGCAATGCCTCCAGAATTCGGCAGAAAGTGGGGAACGGAGTGTCTTAACACTAGGTTCCCTCTGCCTACCCTGCTGTGTGCGGGATACAGCGTGAAGCTGATTTATTTATTTATAAATTTAAACATTTTGTGCGATATAACGATGTCTTAACACCAGGTTCCCTCTGCTTACCCTGCTGTAAGCGGGATACAATCTGAAGCTGAAAAAAAAATTACGATGGATAAATTGCTACACATAAACCCCTATGGATAGATATTACTACTTCAATAGAAACGTATATATTTAATAACATAATAAGTTGATAATATTTGGTTACCGTTGCTGTTTGCCCAGACAAATACATATAGCCACCGGACCATGAAAGGGTCCTTACAGAGATTGTAAAGGATATTATTTATAATATCTTAGCTACAAAATTATTCTACTATTATTATTATTATCTTGAAAACTTTTCGCTGGAATATAACATTAATAAAATATGAGAACGGAAATGTTTTTTACTTTTTTGAATAAAGAATGTAACGTAATATTTTTACGTATCATCCCTCCCGGCAGCACAGATTTAACTTACCTAAACGTTGAACCGTCCTTAAGTTATAAACTTTAATAGAGACTTTAAGTCTTATTTTTGTTATTTTTTAGTTCAAGGAATTTTTATAAAAGTTTTACTTCACAAGATTTTAGCGAATACATATTATTTTAAAATAAATTTTAGAAAAAGTGTAAAAATTAGAACGTAGCAGGAGATGAACCCGCGGTTTTTGATGAAAACACTTCAAGTGCTCTGACCATTAAGGCATACGTTCTTATTCCACAACAAAAATATCATAGTTTTGCAACTACTTATTTATGTAATTAGCATCTATTTAAGGAGATTTCATCAATAATCTTTTGGATTTTATTTGCAAAATAATATTTACAGAGATACTAACGACGTCAGTGAGTTGTAACTTGCAGGCGTAGGCTTAAATCACTTATTAAGAACTCATATTGTAAATCTTATACGTAACCAAAATAGGTGTTCGTTAAATTAAAAGTTGTTTAAGTTAGAGAGATAATAAGATATACATTGCAGTGCTAATTTTGTCATTAAAAGCTTTTTGTACACTTTTTTCTTTATTATGTCAAATTTACTCACTGCTTCTGGTGGGTGAGATGTATATGATGAGAGGCTGATTACGTTATATATTAAAAAAATATACTTAAAGATTCAATTATTTATTATTAACCGAAAGAAAATAAAGTGAGATTTTTTTAAATGCTTGGTCCATATTTTTTTGGTATAACATTTTTGGAAAACACCAATTGAAAATTGTTGCAAACTTTCAACATTTTTAAACATTGTAACCCAGTAAACAAAAAGCTACAATATTCTGACGGTTGCGTATTACATAATTAAAAGTATGCAAGCAAAACACTCGAAATAAAATTTCTCGAGCATGCAAATATGGTATTTAGAAAAAGTAAATTAAATGGCTAATATCTTGAAACCGGTGATATCTATCTAATATCTTGAATTCTCTTCACACTATAGGAGGTAAGTGTGATTAAAAATGACGGGTTTTTCCTGCATAAATCCCGATCTCGGAAGAAAGTAACATATATTATGTTGCTTCACAATCCACGTTACGTTAGTCACGTAACAATCGGTTTGGATTTTCCGGAAATTAGGCCGAGCAAACGGACAAAACAGACAGACAAAAATTTTAAAACTGTTTCTTATTGTTTTGTTTCGTATAAACATCTATATATACTTGGCACATACAAAAACACGATTATTTTGATATCACAGACAGATTTCTATTTTGCTTATATGTTTCTACCTGTAGATTAGATTAAATTAAAACAAAGAATATCGAAGATTTGTAATGTATTGTCTTAAAACATACAGTTTTGTACGTTAACATTGCAAACTCCAGCTAACACATACGAGATACATCAAAATAATGTCCAAATTTTCTCGTAAAAACGATGTAACTTTTACGTTCATAATGTAAGCAAATATTATGGAAAAGTGCTCACAGAAAGTAAAGTCAATCTCTTCTCGTCTTTCGTGATTACCGTAATTTTTTCTTTCTATTTACTCTTTCGAAGCTGTCATTGTTACAGCATTACAGCAATTTAAGATAGCGTTAAATGATTCGAGAGAAGTGCTCTGGAGTTGAACATCGACGAATATTGCTCAGTGCAAATTGTGTGAAGAGCCCTCCGCACTCGACGACTGTAAGCGTCCAATTATGACATCATTGTTCATAAACAGATACTCATTATCGCTTCTATTGATATATGGGTTTGGTACCTACTGCTCTATGTTTGTATGCACTGCACTCATCCACTGGTGTTTGTATTGTCTATAGTATGGTTTAGGTTATACGTTAATAGCATTTAATAACGTTCAATACAACAATCATAACTAAAAATTAAATTAAATTAAATCAGCTTCACGCTGTATCCCCACTTTCTGCCGAATTCTGATTGACACAACTCAACGCCGCGCTTAACCTCGACACCAGAGCGAAGAAGTGGAAATATAAATTTAAGTAGATATTTCATCTCCTCGAGTGGGGATCGAACCCACAACCAGTCGGTTTTACAGTCACACCTCGTGCCGCTGCGCCACGACTGGCCTCATAACTAAGTGTGAATATTTTGATAATAAAACATTTTACTATTATAATTGAGGCCAGTCGTGGAGCAGAAGCGCGAGTATGTAAACGCGACTGGGTTATTAGTAGTATTTAAATGTATATTTTCATTTCTTCGCTCTGGTGTCGAGGCAAAGCGCGGCGTTGAGTTCCGCCACTCAACATGCAATGCTTTCAGAATTGGACGGAAAGTGGGGAACGGAATGTCTTAACACTAAGTTCCTTCCGCCTGCTGTGTACGGATTACAGTGCTAAGCTGATTTTAAAACGTTTTAGTGTTTTGAAGTTTTATTTTGTTAATTAATATTAATGAACTGTTAATGTTTAACTTGAATTAATTTGCAGTCTATCTCTACAATAAGTCAACAAAGTTTACTTTTAGCATAATTTATGGATATAAATATAATGAAACAAATGAATTGCCCTTATACTGGGCAATAGGCATACTTTGTAACATGCCGATATTGATAAGAGGAGCCAATTATAAATGAAAAATCGTCTCCGCATTTTCTACCAGCGTCATTTACATAAGGGCCCCTTAACATTTAGCGTTTATTTATACTTAATAAAATTCAAGCACTTCCAATTTTACTCTATACTCGTATTTCTAAAGGGGAAAAAATAATTGAGTAAAATTTACTTAAATTAATTGAGAAAACAAACAGATTAGAATATATAGTTTCACTGTATAACACTGATGAAAATTCTTTAAATACATACATATATTAAATGTCTAAATTATTTTATATTTACAAGAACGAATAAAAATTTTCACAAAATAAAATAGAGAGTAATGATATAGCTGCAGCAACTGTTTCTAAATTTTTATTGTGACATTAATAGTTAACGTTGGTTGTGTATTGTTATTATCGGTGCCAAATGGGTTGCACGGGCAAGCCGCGTTTTAAGCTGGCCGCGTTCGTGTTGCCCATCGATCGAGATATTTTTTTCATGAGATGGTAGATACCGTGACTTTGGACATCGATCATATTATGATCTAGGCTGATGCTGTGCTGTTACCGTCATTCTTAGTTTAAAACATGATTTCTCAATTTTATAATATAGGTACACTTACGACTATCTGGATAAGAGTTATGTCATTTGGCGCAGTTATAATGTTACTGATTAACATAATGGCCGTTAGTCTAAGTTTATCATTAGAAGAATTTTTTTAACTAATTATATAGGTAATTACAGGAACTAATGCTTTAAATTTCACTACCCAGTACCATAAAATTGCAGAATATGTCTGAATAAAAAATAAAAATCAGATTTTTTTTTTGATTTCTATTAAAGCATAAAATATAAAAGTGAGATAAAGATCATACATAGATTTTAATGTATATTTTTAACTTATTATTATTATAACTTAACCAACTAAAAAGAAAATGTTATTGCCAGAGGTAACCAGCCTTATCTTTTACAGTATTTTAAGAATTTAAGTGAGCATGCTACTGAGATAACTAATCAATTACATCGGCGAGTTGATATTCAAATATTTCAAGAATCAAGTACCTTAAAGCCTGTGTGACATGAAAGCCGCTACGACGAATAATTCGGAATATTTTATTCAAATATACCAAATATTTTTCTATGAAGATGTTTATTTTTGCTGTAGATTTTTGTTGATGCTGTAGATTTTTCTATGAAGAGTAAGAAGTAAGAGAAGGTACTGATCTCCTGTGGGTATAACATGAATCTTGTCTTTTCGATTTGCTAGTGGCTGTATAATTAATTACCGAGTATTTAACATTTAAAACTCATAAATTGTTATTATTGTTTTTTATTAGAAAGTCAAGGATATTATTCAATTAGGATAGGATATTATCAAGATAGTTCGGTTCGGTGGTTAGGTTCTGATAATGATCCGATGGAAGGTGGTTTTTTTGGTAAAAATTGCACATAGCTGGTACATTGCAGGAGAGGGAAACCGGTGACCTTAAGATACTCCGTCCCTATTACAACACTTCCGTTTCCCCTTTTCTTATTTTTTCGTTTCATTAGTTAATTTTTACCACTAAACAATGTCACATAGGTGTGGGTAGCAGGTAGAGCTGAAGATCTAGAATATAGAACATTCAATATTTATTGATTCATTCATTTTAGAGTGTACTAAAAAATCCTAATAAAATTAAACTTTCCTGTAACTGAATTATAATTTATTATTAACAATAATGACTAAAACTACCTACTTCATATGGGTCCAAGTTTCATCGAATAGAAATTAGTATCTAGATTACAGATACTCAATTATTAAAATCAACATGATGTGCATAATCATTCGTCTTTATATACCTAACTGTTTCTATTGTAATCCATAAATAATAAAATTTCACATCGTTTTTCATAAAGCCAGGTTCGGCAAAGATGGTAAAATGAAATATTTAAATCTTCTTTAGTGGACGAAGCTTTGCGAGAATTTCGTGAAAAATTAAACAGCTTAAGCGGTTATTTTAGCGTCGTCGGTTGCGCTGAGTTAAATAGTTTTGAATCTGTTTTGGAGTCTTGAGTATATTTTTAAGTAAGTTTTCTAATTATTGTTTACAGAAATTTTAAGTTGTACAGCATTCACTTTGTGAGAAGAAATTAAATATTTTTTAAACTATTGATTAATTCTTTATATACCAATCAAGATGTTGACAACATTTCAATTACTAGTAGGTGTAATAATACTACTAGCTTGACGGTGTATCCCAAGCAGCATAGTTAGAAAGAACAAAGCGCCAAACATCTCTGCATACTGTCATCAACCTTTTCGTACATGCCCTCTGAGACCCCTCCGGGAGACTCGTTCTTTTTACGTGACCTTCCCCCAGTTTTTTTTTTTCCTAGCCTGTACTGTCCCATTGTTGGGCAAAGGCCTCTCTCCATTTCTTCCATTCTAGTCTATTTTGTGCTATTGAATACCAGCCAGGCTTGTAATTGTCCAGCTCGTCTCGCCATCTCCGTTTCGGTCTGCCAATTTTCCTTTTCGAGTTTGGGATCCAGCTGGTAGAAGATTTCGCCCAAGACTCTGTAGGCATGCGGCAGACGTGTCCGGCCCAGTCCCACTTTAGCGTAGCGGCTTTAAAACCCACGTC
>JAATLQ010038150.1:0-11419 GCA_013421005.1 Heliconius erato x Heliconius himera | reverse complement strand
CGGCGGACTTCTGTAAATTTGTCAAAGACCATGTCTGGGCACCATAGGTGAGCACTGGGAGGATGCACATGTCCTTCAGTCGACGTTTATATCGCAGGGGAAGGTCTCCTTTCATGAGATCACCCATAGACCAATAGCTCCTCCAGGCATTTTCTATTCGTCTTTCGACTTCTTTGTCTTCCCCCAGTGTCTTTGATATTTTGTTTTCGGAGTTCACTTGAAGTGTCTGACAAATCCTTATCAGAAATTTAAAATTTCAGGTTTTATTTCATCGGAAAACGCTCATAACATGCTTAACAAGTTTTGCTCAGGTGCCATTTCCATTGTTTTTTTATAGCTCATATCTTGTAAAAAAAATTCTACGTAGCTTGATGAGAACGTATGGCTTAGTGGTCAGAGCGCCTGGTCGGTTTCCAGAAGGCGCGAGTTTGAGTACCGCTACGTTATAAAAAAAAATGTACCTTTTCTAAATAAATATTCAACATGAAATGTTTCCACCGTGTTTATCCTTTCTTAAATTGTATCGAAATCGTCTATAAATAAAGTAAAATTAATGTGACATAAATAAAATTAATAAATAATCGATATTTCTTCAGTTCTTTAGATATATTATTGCCAAACAAAAAGAAAAAAAAATTAAATCAGTTTATAATTTGACTAATAGTTCTAACTGTATGCGGTAAAATATGAAATACTTTTGACAATTTAAAATAATTCACATTTCTGAGCGGCACTATAACTATCCCCTAACAACTCCAGCAACGCGCACCCCCGCTTTGTTATTTATACAAAGCATTCACTCACACGTGTTCTGTAAAAACTTTCTCTTTTCAGCCTCCGCCACGGATACATTCGGTGGAATGTATTTTTCTAATTACATGAATTTATTTTTTGTAATAATATACGAATAGTGTCAATAGCTTCTTATATCTATAATCAAATTAAGTTTTCGAATATTTTTTATTTATTTATCACATTAACAAATATAAAGAATACGCTACGTACTCGGCTACGTACTCTTTCTTGAAGTTGGATATGTTCTTGTTTTTTGAAGTTGGTTATAAAGTAAAAACAATGTCAATATTAGCATTAAAATAATTAAATTGAAATCATAATGGTTTAACACTACTAGACTGATTATACAGGTTGGAAGTGTCAGCACCGCTTTAAATGAAACCACAGTTTTAACTACTCTATAAAAGTCTAAAACAATTTAAAAAAATCCCGTAAATGAAAAAGTTATTTTTAAACAAACTAAATAATAAAATTATTGTTGTAATAAAACGCCATTTGTCAAGAACGACGCACGCACACATAAACCTATCAAAGGGAAACTGCCGCATACTCCTCATTCCGAAATCAAGTCGTAGGTATCGGCGGCAAAGTTCAAAGTTGATTAACCTTTATAGTAGTATTTTTGTAGTAGTATGTGTTTACATTATTGGTATCTATGCGTAACTGCGTCACACGAAATACAGGCATGGATAAACATCGTGAAATGAAAAAAAATCCTACGTCTAAACTGTTGATGTGTCTTGATTAATTTCTTGAGGTATAGGCTTAAAATATTTTACCCTATATGCTGTTTCCGTAAAAGGAGCGCTGACACTACCACCCTGTATAATCAATAAATTATAAGAAATACAAAAAAAATAATTCATCTTATATATACCTAATTAATTACAATTTTGATAAGTTTTTATCTTCAAATACGCCACTGGCTTCCATTTCTTTCTATTAAGACATTAGATGTTAATAAAAAATATTGAATTATGCCAACAACGATTCCGTTTTGTTACCCGTACGTAATACATCTGTTTACCAGGTACGAGTACATCTTAGACTGCTCAGTTGACATAGGTAACTAATATTGAGGCTGACACGTGATCCTTTTGTTTAGGGCCTTACTCGAAAATAGTCTTCATATAAAATACATGAGAGCGTTATTACACGTAGAACATTTTTAACTTTAATATTCTTTAGTATTCTTATATTACAAAAGAGGTGTTGTGTAGGTACTATATTCTTTATATAAATATTTAAAACAAGTTATTTACTCCGAAAAGGGCCATTGAGAGAACTGTTCTTATTTTTATATCAGTGTGTGTTAACATATTATGTTACTCGTTAGAATGTCTTATATAAAAAGACATTCTAACGAGAAACATTTGAATTCGAAGAATAAATAGAAATTAAAATATTTAAAACATATGGCGAAGTTATATTAAGCCACAAAAAAATGTTCTCAAATTGAGAAAAAAAAAATATATCGTTAAAAAAAATATTTCTCACGCATAAAAACAAACTTTAAAAAATTTAGATAGATATAACTTAACGTTAAAGTTTAAAGTTTTATATTTAATGACAAAATTAAATTTAATGTTTGTCAAGGAGACTGAAAACAAGCACTGCATCACGTGTTAGTATGGATTACAAGAACAACCGTGCTCCTGTAAGGATTTAGACAGCGAAGTCATTAATTTCCTTCTGCACCTCACAACTTACAGAGAGTGCTAAATTGTGACGCCGCTTACTACACGAGAAAATGAAAAAGCTACTGTCGAACAATTTAAGCGCTGAATTAATTTTGTCACTTTTGACGAACTAAATGCGGATTTGGTGAATATAGAAGTTATTTATCTTAATTAAAAAAAAACAGGCCAGTCGTGGCGCAGCGGCACAAAGTGTGACTGTAAAACCGACTGGTTGTGGGTTTGATCCCCACTCGAGGAGATTAAATATATATAAAAAGTGATTTTATAAGGGTTCCGTTTCTACCTTTTGAGGTACGGAACCCTAATATATATTTTTTTAATCTATGAAAACCTTGATGTTGGAACTTAATAGTTATGAATGTAAAATAGTGTAAAATATCTATATGCAAAAACACTTTCATATAATCTTTTTAAGACGAGAGTGTATATGGAGATGGTAAAAATATTATATTTATTGTATTTGTATTTAGAGAGGGAATATTATAATTTTATCTTTATTAATTGCTTTACTTAGGTATCTGGGCTCTGCACTGGTTGCGGGTGCAATCCCCATTCGAGCAAACAAAATATTAATTTAAATTTATAATTTCATTTCTTTGTCTGGCGTCAAGACAAAGCACGGCGTTGAATTTCGCCACTTAACAACAATAGCTTCGGAAGTTGGTGGAAAATGGGGCACGCAGTGTCTTAAGATTCCCTGTTGTGTGCATACAATGTCAAGCTGTTTTTAAGTAGTTATTAATAGGCACTGTCTCTCTTACGATTAAAATAAATAGATATTAAGATATATTTAACAATTTGTTAGTAACAAATATAAGTACTATGACCCCATTGAGGCTTTCAATGCACTATATCAAGTGCCCTCCATACCATACTTGTAAAGCATGGATACTGAGTCGATATACGTACCTCTATTACAAAATAGAAAAATATGACAGCCAAATATTCCCAGCGTCATCTTTAAGTGTAAGTTAATATGTATTTTTTGTAAAAAGTATATTTAGTTAATTGAAGATCTTTTTAAATAAGTAACTTTCTAAGTTATTGGGATTTGATTTTTTTATTTAAATTAAAGACTATAAATCCTAACGAAGCATAACATTAAAAAAAAAGAAAACCAGAAAAGCGCGAGTTGGGCCCTCCCACCGAGGGTTCCGTACAAAATTTGGAGGTCTCAAGCTTTTTCTAAAATTCAAGCTGTACTTAGCCAGAGCCCTTTCATCTGATACCTCACTTAAACTAGCTGCTTTAATACCAAATTTTAACCCCTTTTAAGGCTATAATGTTTTAAAATTTAACCACAAATGTAGAGTTTTTAGATTTTTCCTATACTAGTACTACTTGTAGTGTATATGCTAGCGTAGCTTGTAGCGTATATGCTGGCTGCCAAATTTCATAATCCTAGGTCAACTGGAAGTTCCCTACTAATTTTTATTCCCTTTATAATGTCGAAGTACGCATTTTTTGCGATATAAACAGCCATAGTTTTTTTTAAGTAAATGTAGAAATACGATTTTGTCAAGGAAATTAAGGAACCGTAGAGAAAGAGTATATGGTTTGAGTTTCTACTTGAGATCTCTAAGCGTTCTTGAGATAAATACTCTTGACAGACAGACAGATAGACGGACGGACATCGAAGTAATCTTATAAGAGTTCATTTTTCCTTAAAAGTTACGGAACCCTAAAACACGTCTAAAGTTTTTTTTTTTTTTAGTTTTATGCAGACGGGTTTTTTGTTTTTTTTTATGTTTTTTTTTGTTTTGTATTCCACACTTACAGTATAAAATGCTTTTTTAGCTAACATAAAAATTTAAATGTAGCGGGATTTTAACCCGCGCCACAACAAAACTTTGGCATCTCATTACAAATCATTTACATATTATTTATAAATATGTTGTATATATTGATTTTAATTTTGCTTTTTTCATAGTTTTAGTAAAGAGAAATTATTAACTAGATATCTTTTTCATCTTGTTTACACGCATTTCTATATTGTGACACATTATTTTTATACTCCTCTGTGTTTTCTCGATACAACGTGACATTGGCGAAGTGATTAGAGCTCAACTCGCAAATTCGGAACGCCATAAAACAGAATCTTCTATGAATACCATCAAAATATCTTTTAAAATGAGGTTAAGATAATTATTATCATTTTGTTATATATACAATGTATTTCCAATATGTACTATTATTAACTTTAGCTAAGCGAGCTTCATAATTTCTACGATGGCACCATTTTAAATAATAATTAGATTTAAATTCATATTTTTTACATGTGACATTTAGTGAATTGCCGATAGTTTAACAAATCCAATGGAATATTCTGTCGCTCCTAAATCGTCATATCACTGACTCTTTCGGGCCGTTGGACAAACTCGCTTTGCTCGTTTTATACCACATAGACTGGATAACGTGATAGTGGACACGATAGTAGTTAGTCATTTTATTAAAATATCGAAAAAAATGTATCAAGAGAATGAAATGGAAATTAATAAATAATTTTAATAAGTATGTTAGTTTTCATTTACAAAGTGCGGCCAAAGTAGTTTTCTGTAATTCTAAATTTAAAAACAACATTCTTTAGACACAAAGAAAACCAAAAGTCGTAAGTAAAGAAAAAAGAGAGAAAGGAAAGTAAGAAGTTTTACTAATTGGCAAAGATGAAAAGTGTAATTCATAAATATATTAATATTATACACTAATTAGTTTTATATTCGGCGAAAAGTGGGGAACGGAGTGTCTTAACACTAGGTTTCCTCTGCCTACCCTGCTGTGTACGGGTTACAGCGTGAAGCTGATTTAATTTAATTTAATTTTAATTAGTTTTATGTTTTCTATTGCGCAGTTTATATTCTGTAGCCATTGTTTTATATTGTACACTATAAGCACTCTTAATAAAGTTATCTACAAGTCAAGTGAGTTGTGAGTTTACAGCGTAAATTCAGTTTCCAACTTCAGAGAGCCATTGAAGCGTTGAACTACAAGTGTTTTGAAAACAGACGATCTCATAGGGGATTGGAGGAAATTCGTGTGCATATTACCCCATCTTGAACTGGTGAACTTATTGAGTTACGTCAGTTACAGCACACTATTTTACTGAAATCAAGATATTTATGCAGAAATTGAAGAACACATCTGAATAAGTCAAAAAAATGTTTTAGTTCTTTACCTATACCCTACTACTAAAGACTCCGCTGTCTGTCCGTCTGTCAACAAGCTGTATCTAATGAACCGTGAGAGTTAGACTTGAAATTTTTACAGATGATGTATTTCTATTGTCTCTATAACAATCAAGAGTAGGCAGAGGGAACCTATTCTTATGGCATTCCGTCCTCTTAACACACTTTTGCTTCTCATTATCTGCCGAATCCTGGAACTATTGCGTGTGCTGCGTGACGGAACTCAACGCCGTGCTTTGCCTCGATACCAGAAGGAAAATATAAAATTATTATAATATATTAAATATTTCATTTTCCCGAGTGGGAATCGAGCCCACAACCAACCGCGTTTACTAAATATCATATTTCCTCTAAGGTGACCCTTATCAGCAGTTAATACGAGCGGTGCTCAAATAGCTAAAGATGTTTTGAACATTACTGCCTCGTAAAAGAATACGACCTCATAACGCATCATAGTGAAGTGTCAATGTCAGTTTTATGTGCTTAATGTGCCATATAATTACTGCATTAGAATTATTAAATTATGAGATTTATAATACATTAATATGTTTTAAATAGCGCTTGTTATGTTAGAGCGCAGTCGTGGCGCGGAGGCACAAAGTGTAAACGCGACTGGTTATGGGTTCGATCCCCACGCATAACAAACCGCACGGTAATAAAATATTTATTTTAATTTATATTTCTGATATATGAAGCTGATAAAAAAAAGAAACTACTTAACGTCATTCTTAATATTTATTTTCTTGATATCATTTCATATAAAATCTCGAAAATATGCATAATTTGGTTACAAACCGATGAAGTGTGAAATTCATTTCTCATTTCGTATGGAATGTTCTCTCATTATAAATAAGTTATATTTTTTTCTATGAAATACCTAAAATACCAAATTTTCAATTTCAGATATTTTTCTTTATTTGCATTGTTACTTTTCACTTCTTGCCAAATTTCATAACTGCAAGTTCATGGCGACGTAAAGTAATGTATAGGCTTTAATTATGCGGCGAATTTCATACAAAATGCAGCAAAATCGATGGATAAATTCTTGTATCTTTTGTTTGCGTTAACTTACGCCCAATATTAATAATCTATCTCCTACGTCAATCTTCGATTGTTTCATATATCTATCCAATCTAGAGATTGTATAGATATATGAAACAGTAGTAATATTTGGCGTTAGAAGCTTGGTTTTTTCTGTGCTCTATAGGACTGTAGTCTTGAATATTTGATATTAATTTCAGCTTAATATCACTACGTATTCTTGAGATAAATGGTCTTGACAGATGAACAGACGGACATGAATGGGAATGGAAGCCTCAAAATAATGCATAATCCAAAAGAAAAAAATAAAAGGTCTGAATAATTTTCTACTAGTTTTGTGATCAACACTGCGCAATATTTATTAAAATCAAGTAGCCGTTTATTTATATTATAGATATACAATAAAAATTAAACCCACAATACCACTCTATCGTTTTTTTAAATTTAAATTAATTACAATTTTCCAATACAAACTGAAATGAATTACACACGTCACACACCATCTCTATCTATTCGAAGTTCAATATATACGTAGTTAGCCGTGTTAGTATAATTTGTTAGCATAATGCATAACACAAAGTATATTTCAAGCCGCATACCGCAAGCCATGCACCCTGTTTACTGTCTTCAACTTAGACGTTATTGCATTTACTTGTGTTCTACGCTGTAAATGTTTAGATAATATGGGAGCAACAGACCGCTCGTGCTGCTTTGTTGTATCGAGGTATTATCGTGTCGTTGTAATTGGGTTAGAACGCATTTGGGGCATTGATTGGCGTTCTATGTACGGAAGATAGCTGGTTGATTTATTAATCGAATTCTTTTGGTTATTTTAAATACTCCGTTCCCCATTTTCCGTCAAATTCTGGAGGCTTTGCGTGTTGAGTGGCGGAATGGGACTCGAACCTACGACCTGTCGCGCTTACAGTCACACGCTTGTGCCCCTGCGCCACGACTGAGCAATGCGCGTTGTTTCATGTCGTATTTTTAGTAAAGCTAATATAATATTTTCAAAACTAATATTTAGCTTTGTAACTTTCAATGACTAATATAAGTTTTCCATATGACGGTATTTCTTCTGTGGCACAACAGTAATATATCAGGAAAACTCTTCCAAAACGTTCCTGCATTTATTGCTAACGTAGCACATGTGCAGGCAAGTTAAGATATGCAAAATATTCATATACATTTTATCAAACTGATATGAATTCTATTTGATAGGTTTTTTAAGATTTTTTTTTTTCATAACTTTACATTATTTTAATAAATTATTTTCTTCTCTCTTAATGAATAACTTAAAAAAATCAGTCTCGTAGTATATTTCGCACATATGCAAAGAAAATTTAGTGTTAAGATAAATCATTCTTCATTTTCCAATCAACAGTATGAGTATCTGAAAAATTTATAATAGTGTTCGTAGTGATATATTTACTTAATGAAAAGACTAATTTAATACAAAACGTAAGAAGATTGTGTCGTATTAAACAACATTAAACATGGAAGACGCTATTATGTTACGAGTATGTCTCAAGAGATAAATAAGTTATTTATCTAAATACAATAGAATACAAGGTTAGCGTCTCCAGAGCTAGCTTTGTCGCGTATTTATAGTTCGCCCGTCCTACTCTTGACTTGTATCCGGTCCACTTGTTTCTACTTCAAGAGTTCAAATCAAATTTCAGTTTCTTTTGCTGCAATATACAGTATAATCTTCAGTATAATCTTTTAAAGTAATAACTGAAATATTTTCTATTTAGAAACTACAAAAAAGTTGTCTAAGAGACTATATTACACCAAAACAATTTTGCCTAAGGGACTAATTTTATTTATCTGGTAGTTAGCTTATCTCTTATTCCTCATCTGATATTTTACATCTTTGACCTTCATTTATCAATAAAAAATATTGATCGCCCTCAAAAAAATTTACTACGGCGGCATTTATATTTTTTTAATTATGCTGGACTCTAATAAATCTTCCTAGAAAGTTCCAGCACTTCTTTTATTTAGGCGCTATTTCCTTATTTTATGTAGTGAAGTTAGTCAGTACAGTTCGGTGAACTTGGTTGATATTTAAATATATTAATAAAAGGTTGCAAGTCTTTTTTTTATTATTTTATATTATACTTTTTTACTTATTATTATTTTTTTATGCACACGGAGGTGTTTTGGCGATATCGTCACAGGACGAGCAAATGCCTGCGTGTTTACGGCATCACCGCAAGCCGGATGCGCGCAGGCTGATATATAAGCTGATATCCGCCACCACCAACCGTACTCGAATACTCTTCAAATAAATGACTCTCAATGCAGTGTGTAATGTACCGCATTCTGAAATATTTGAAAGGTATTAAAGGCTATATCTGTGACCTAGTTTCTTTTATTCATTTTTACATTTAAGCTGTATCCCTCACACAGCAGGGAAGGCAGAGGGAACCTAGTGTTAAAACTCTCCGTTCCCTACTTGCCGCCGAATTCTGGGCATTGCGTGTAGAGTGGCGGTAACGCCGCGCTTTGTCTCGAAACCAGCGCGAAGAAATAGAAGTATAAATGTAAGTAAATATTTCATCTCCTCGAGTGGGGATCGAACCCACAACCAGTCGATTTTACAGTCACACTTCATGCCCCTGCGCCACGACTGGCCTTAATTCCATTTAGTAGTTTTTGCGTGAAAGTGGAACAAACATCCTCGGTAACTTTCACATTAATAATATTAGTAGGATTTACAACTTAATACCTATATATTAATGGAGGGAAAGTAAAGTTTTATAATTTAATATCTTTAAGCTCGAAGGTTAAGTTTAAGACACGCAAACGTCATAAAGACTTTACCAGACATGTACCACACGTATGAGTATAACGAATGAGGTATACAAATATACATTATTATATATTTCATATTAAACGTGAATGAACAAGCGAATCTATTATGGCGCTATTCAGTAATGTTATAAAAACTATATTTTTAAAAAATATGTTTCATTCAACAAATAATATTAACATTGTTACTCGAAATACTGTTTAATTGTAAATTATAAATGTTCGTGTTCGTTTTTAAAATTATAAAGGCAAATTTTTTGTTAGTAAAATTTATGGAGTGGGTACAAGACCATTCTAGGGTGGGCACGACCCACCTGGCCACCTTAATCCTACGCCCATGAAAGCGGGAATTACGCTATGGCATATATATTCTCGTGCTATAGTAATAACAATTTATAACAGCGCGATTTCGATATCTGAAATCTGAACATAGGCAGGTTCTGCGTTTAAACTACATCACACAGTGTCTTTACTTTTCTGTTATTCTTTCAGTTCGTTTGCCTAACTTTTTATTAAAAAAGTGGCCAAGTGCGAGTCGAAATCGCACATGAAGGGTCCCGTAGAAGCAAGCATAGATCATGGACATAATATATGAGAGTAGTACATTACCTACAACTATCCAAAATACCAAAATTTTTTTAAAAGTTAGAAAAAAAATTTTTTAGGAACCTTTTTTAAAGACCTATAGAGACCCTACACATATGAAGGCGTCTATACAATCATCACTTGAAAATCCCAAAATTGTAGTAAAAACCTCAGAGTGAAGATCATCACAATTTGCACGTACGTAGAGAGTATATTAGGAAAAAAAATGGGACATGGAATTATCTTGATGGGAACAGTGTCTTAACACTAGCTTCCCAGGTACCCTCGACCCCACTATGTGCGGGATACAGCGTGAAGATAAAACTAAAAAGATTGGAATATTAAATAGCTATAGAAAATCAAAATCGCTATAGAAATTCAATGTAATAATATGTAAAAGCATTGGAAAAATTATTCATGAAAAATTCCTGTTCAACAATTTACACGTGCAAACAAGAGGATGATTTGAATGTACAATACTTCATACACAGGGGATATTTCAGCTAGAGTAGTTTTTATTAGTCAATGTAAATAAAAAAATGAATTTCACATACAAAACGCTTTTGCAATATATTTTTTTGCATTTATTATTATAATTACATTTTTTATTTAAATCGCACTTATTTACTACTACGAAAGTGACTACAGTGTAATTTTAGTCTAAATGACCTAAATGTATAGTTATATACTGTACATATAGCCATATGAACGTTTGACTGAACTTGGCATATAATCCGATTGTGCCTCAGGCTTTAATGCCGTTTATCAAGTTACGATTGCTTCCTAAAACGATTGGCTTACAAACTGTCTTCAAAGTTCCATCTAGGAAGACTATATTTAGGATATATAAATGTATATGTATGTTAATATTAAGAACATAGATATTAAGCTTTATATATCGATGGCTCCTAAGTATAAGGGCCAAAGCGCGAAATCGCAACTTTACAGGAGAGGCTTCCAAAGTTTAAATTTGCTATAATTTTATGTTGGTACATCCGAAGAAAATGAAACTTTGCTTATCACCTAAATCAACTATCCTCTATATATATACCGTAGTATTTTATTTATATTTATCCTAGTATTTTTTTTACTGCACAATGGCCCTTATACGTTAGTTTTTGTTATATTTATTGTTCTCTAAAAACGTTTTAAAAAGGCCAATATACCACATTGGCTGTTTTACGCGTATTATGCTAAATAACAATATATCATATTTTATTCATATTTTAGTTATAAAATTGATTAATAATGAGACAAAGATAACAACTGATTATTACGAATGATAGTAAGTTAGATATT
>JAATLQ010038149.1:43846-80456 GCA_013421005.1 Heliconius erato x Heliconius himera | reverse complement strand
GAGTCTACAGTTATCTAAATAACTGACACAAGAACAACTTCTGATGGCAAATATCTTATTAAAGCGATACCTTCTAATGGCATAATATGAAATTCTTAACACTGTTTCCTCTGAATCTCTAAAAGATTTTGGGTTCTTCACGATCACAACTATAAAGAGTTCTAACCACTAGACACATCACGAGCCAAGGCATTATTTATTAAATAATATTTTAAAAGGTGTTTGGGATATCAGTTACACTATGTCGATTAGCTTTGTCCACCAAAGACTAAACCAGTCGCACGTAGTCATACGCTGTGAAACTGCGTCACAATGTCAATATTTAACTTTAAAATGAAGATTAAAAGAAACATGTATAAACATAAACATGAGTCCTATTTGAACCTGCACTCATCGCTAATCAAATCTGCAAATTATTTATACACCGCGTGTGTGTTTTACATGCACTTATAAAACAATAGTAAATGTTGTTTCTCTACTAGTTCTGATATTTCTTTTATTTTCTAGACCAGAGGATGCGTCTAGTCTAAATTTGTATAGCTTTCTATCTAAAATAGCGACATACAACTTTTTTTTGGTTCTAACAGTTGTGGGGGAAAAACCCCTTAACGTGAAAGTTTATTTTCTCGATATCTATCTTAGATAGCTTAATGGAATTTAAAATTAACGTGATTACCCATAAGCTTATTATTAAATTATTATTTTTTTTGAATATTTAGGATATTAGAAATTGTAAAAAAAACAAAATAGTTTATGAGGGTGTTTTTATTTACTACCACGTGAATTGACATCAGTATAAGATATTACACAAAAAGTAGTAGTAGTATTAAAAAAATCACCACCAGTTAAGTTTTCCAATACTTTTATATCATGAACTCAAAAAGTCAAATGCTATTGAATAATCATTGTTTGTGAATCTTCTATATTGTTGGGGAAAAATATTTAAAAATGTATAAAAAAATTTACTTTAACTCGCCTGTATGTTTTTGTACAGAGCAGCGTTGAACACTCTATACGTTTGTTATAACTTAATATCATTGTTCTAGTCTCAGTAGACAAATTTTTAAAAAGTTCAGTTACCAGAGCAAAGAAATTAAATTGTTAAAATATAACATTTTCTCGAGTGGGAATCGAACCCACAACCTGTCGCTCGTACCTCGCCGCGTCACGGTTGCCCTAAAACTGGCAAAAACTTTATACGTTTCTGAAAACAATAATTCTGTATTGTGCGTGTAATCTTGTAAAAAATGTTTAAAAATATTCAATATTAATTTTCAAGACGGAAGTAAAAAGTTCTCACGTCATAAAGTTTATTTATACGCGTCGTGTTCACTTTACATATACCTAACTGTAGCACAATGGCGACTGGTGTTTCTTATCAATCATTTACGGTTATGTTTCAAGTAATTTTAACGGGTTATCAATATACGATTCACCATCCGCATGGGCTTAGGAAGAGTAGAGAGGCCGGGTGGACCGGGCCCACCCCGGAATAGTCTGGTGCCCACATTTTGCTACACGCAGTCAAACATTATCACTGTTAAAAATAAGGTTGCAAGTTCGATCCCGACATGGGATTTATGCTTTTTTTCGTATATACTAGGGTGGGCAGCGGGAACCTAGTATCAATACACTCCTTTCCTCTCACTTTCCGCCTGATTATCCAGACCCTTCTATTGAATGGCAAAAATCAACGCCGCGCTTTGTCTACTAAGGCGGAGAAATAAATCATTTCTCTGAGTAGAAATCGAACGAACAACTGTCATTATTACTATCCGTCGCAGTCCACCATGATGACCTTTTATACAATATATAAATAAAAATAATACTTTCCCACAATATAAGCAATAAGCGTGGATCAAACATATTTATAAATAAGCTACCGTCCTAGAAAATAGAATACCTAATGTTAACTCCATTGACCCGAAACACATCACTTACAATTAACATTCAAATTGATACGTTAATATTAAGCAGTTGATGAGCAGTGTTCACGACGTTGAGTCACGATGGCGCAGATATTACTACACGCGATGGTTGTGGGTACAAATCTATTTCTAGATAGTGTTTGTATTTTGTAATTATTTTTAGCATCGTAAGGATATTTGAACGTAGAACGGGACTCGAAATCGCGTCTCTTGGAAACCATCTAAGCGCCTTAACTAATTAAGCCCTCAGCTCACAGCTGCATATGCACTACTCGTATAATTTTATATCATTCGAAATAGTAAGCTATTCTCAACACGAGATGTCTCGGAAATTGATAGTTCATGTGTGGAGAGTGGAGTATTTTAACACCAGCTTCCCTTTGCATATTCTGTTACATGCGAGATACAAAATGAAGCTGATAGATCTTTTTTTAGCTTCACTCTGTATCCCGCACCCTGCACATAGTAGGACAAGCAGAGGCAACATGGGAACCTACTGTTAACATAGCAATGAAAATTAAGAAACAGTATTGACTTTTCACCACTTTCTGCCGAATTCTGGAAACGTTGTGTTTAGTAGGCGGATTAAAGCTGCGCTTTGCCTCATTACCATAGCGTGAAAATGAAAGTATTAAATATACTTAATTCATTTCTTCGACTGAATAACGAATCCATAACCTATAGCGCTTGCAGTCGCACGCTTTTGCCTCCGCGCCACTACTGGCCTCTACTGGCCTCTTCCAGCAATATAGTTTAAAGTCCTCACCTCTCTCGCCGACGTACTCGCGGAAGTCCAAGAGTCCGTCGCCATTGTTGTCCTTCTCCCGCAGAGTTTGGTTGACGAGGAACGAGTGCATCGCCGGGTGCTCCTCGGGACTTGTGAATACCTTTAGGCAATTTGGTAATGGATATATTTTTGTTTTTGTTGCTAAATATTAATATTGATTTAATTTAGAGGCCACTGTGACGCGAGGGCACAAGAATTCCACAGTAAACGCGACGGATGTTGGTTCGATTGCCACTCGGAGGAACAAGGCAAAGCGCGGCGTTATATATTTTGCAACTGTCATGCACTGTGCCACAGCGCCACGTCGGCCTCATAATAGATTAAATTTGTTTATTCCGAGACTGCTAAAACCTGCAACTAATGTTAAAATAGCGGAAGTAAAAATTAGGCTTCTTTTAGAATTTACGTATATTCTAATAAGCTTCAACAGCTGCGAGCGAGTTTCATATCAAATAATCAAAATTATCAATCAATTACAATTTAGAATATGTTTAAAATAGAAATAAATATTAAATTTTTTCATGTAGATTCTTACCGCGAATTCCTCAAAATTGAGGCTTCCATCTCCGTCCACGTCAGCGACGCGCCACATCGCCTTCTCCTCGCGAACCAGCTGAACAAACATTATGCAATTGAAATATCGATTACATGCAACACTATTGTTTATCGCGAATCTCTGAAATCAATATTTTACTTTACTTAAGATTTCGAAAGAGAGAGGAAAGTTTCGTTTGCTATACATATTACAATTATATTTTAAAAGTCGTCGTATTATCCGCGAGATATGTTTGGTCTGAACGTGACGAAAAAAAATTTGTTAACCATGTTGATAATATTCGGTTTTACCATTAACATTACAATTGTTCTGTTAAATCTGTTAATTTCAAAAAAACTTTTCAAAGAAAACTTGACTTTAAATCTAAATATATGTACAATACAAACAGGCATCGTAAAAATGTCCTCAATATTAACATGAAGGAAATTTTGAGAAAAACATTATAAGTTAATTAATATACTAGAGACAAGCGCAGCTTCGCTCGCTTTTTAAAATATAAATATATTTTTATAATTAAAAGTATCCTAGTCCTAGGTCCTTACTAATATCTTTTAGAATATGTGTACAAATTTTCGTGATAATCGGTTGAGTAATTTTGGTGTGAAAGCGTAACAAACAAACTAATTTGTTTGTTTAAGCATTTCAATTTCATTCAAATTCACATTTTTCAACGCTGTGCTTTGCCTCGACACCAGAGCGAAGAAATGAAAATAAAATGTAAATAAATATTTCATTTCCTCAAGTGGAGATAGAACCCACAACCAGTTGATTGTACAGTCACACTTTGTGCCCCTGCGCCACGACTGGCCTCAATATTTAATATATCAGAATACATATGTATAACTGCCCTTCATAAAGTATTTATACCGTGACTCGGCGACACGACTGCAAGTCGAACATTAAAATGTTATAGCAGCTGAGTTCGATATGACAATATAACTACTATTTATGGACAATTGGACATTGACAATTTTTATATACTGATTTTTTTAGTTCCTGTATCCAAATTTGCGGGATAAGAAGAGAAAACTTAGTATAAAATCACTTCCCATACTAATTTACGTAATTTTAGAAATAATCTTCGTCACTTTAAACAAAAAATATATAAAATTAAAACATACCCACCCACGAATAGGTTTGAACCTATAATTTATGCGAATCCCAAATATTTCACGATATATTTATAATTCAGCAAATTAAAAAAACTACTTACTTCGTGCACAAAATAGAAAAGCACAGACTATTTTCGTTCCAAAAACATTATAATATAATACTAAGTATTAATTTAATTTATACTTACTAAGCCCGTATCCCCAGTGTCCTCTGGCCCTATCTCTTCTTCTGCGTCCACTCCGAAAGCATCTTTGAGATACTCTCCCCATGTCACTATACCATCTCTATTGTCATCGGCTTCTGACATGCGCTCTTCTGCTTCTTCTTTAGATAGACTCCTATTTCAAAGTGAAAGTCAAATAATTTTATTTAGAATAAGAAGTTACATGCTTCATTTTATGAACGTCAAATAATTAAAAACCATTTTAACATTCTGACAATGATACTTTGAACATACATAGCACTTTCGAAAATGTATTGTAATGCTACTGTCAATATATTAATTTCTGTAAAATTTTTGCCTTAATGAATTTTTAGGGCTAAGTTATAGATTGCGCGAATAGCTCGCTTCTGCAAGATAAAAATTGATTTAATACCGGCTGCATTACCCCACAGTAGAATGCCGTAGGACACAATACTATGAAAGTAGCTAAAGTAAACAAGGCGAGCCGTTTCCAGGTCAGTTAATGGTCAGATTTTTCTAACCGAAAAAATTTGCTTAGCTAAGTCTATTCGAAAATCCATCGATATGAGGTCCCCACTGTAGTTTAGAAGATTAGTAGAATCGACAGGATCCACACCTTCACCATTCAAGAGTGCATCAGTTTTAACAATTTTTGTATTAGGTGTTCTGAAGATTATACATTTAGATGTTTTACTATTCTATAGTAAATTATTAACACTAAACCAATGTACTATTTTCAATAGAGCATTGTTTACATCGTCATATATACTATATCATGGTTCTTTCACTTAAAATGGCAAATCATTTTTATATATTAAAAACAGAAGAAGACCAAGAATAGATCCTTGAGATCTCTGACATGATCACTGACAAATGGTCTAGGAGATTTCTTGCCATTCACATCAACCCTATGAACCCTGTTAGCTAAATAAGTAGTCAGAAGATTGAGTGCACATCCTCTTATGCCGTAATAGTGTAGCTTTATGACCAATGTTGAGTGCTGAACGCAATCAAAGGTCTTAGACAGGTCACAGAACATGCCAAGAGCATCTTGCGATTTTGTAAAGATTAGTTATAGTTAACATTTATAAAAAATAAGTGGAGATTAGTGTCCTTTTCTTGTAACTTGACATTATGTTCTCCCTGCCCACAATGTTATGTGGGGAAGAACCATAAACTACGTTTTTTATGTACAATAAAAAATATAATATTATTGAGTAACAGAACTTAATCTTCCTACCAGAGAAATGAAATTAAAATAATATATACCCCTGTGTGGGGATTGAATCCATAACCATTATATTTACAGTTAAATAATGTCAACTGCCCCACTACAGCCTCATAATAATTTTTTTCAAGATCAGAATAATAACACATAACAAATTTTTATGAAAAATTTATAAGTATGATGAATAATATTTATTAAACTTAATATTAAATAATGAAAATATTGGAAAGCAATATTTTCATTATTCAATATTAAGTCATTCAAATAGTAAGAAATATTTAAATCTAACAACAAATAGAAAGTAATAAGTTCAAGCTAAGATTATAATTTTAGTTTTAGTCTATATAATATTCTATCTACATTCATTGTAAACAGAATACAGATTGTATATCAACTCAAGTCAGATGTCAACAAGGATAAGTCTATAATTCTACCAGTTTTATTGTCGCCAGTGGTGTTGAACTGGTACAATTTTATAATACAATTAGTAGCTGTTTAATATCCATAAACACTACTTGTGTTTCAAATGCAACTGTCTAAGTTCTGAAGCTTTACTGAAATATAAATAAATTGAAGATATGGTTGGAATAAGTTAAATTTGTTAGTATTCTGAAATATGTATTTGTTACTGATATTAATGTTTAATCTATAAAAATGTTATAAAGCTAAAGTTTGTTTGCTTGATCATGCTCTTCTTAGCAACTACTGGTTTGGTTCAATATGATAAAATCTTTTTGTATTAGATAGCCCATTTACCTAGAAAGACTATAATATATTATATTTATCAAGTGACACACACACAGACACACACCACTCTTAGTTATTCCCATTTGAGCAAACAGTCTAAGCTGTAGGTATTTAATAAAACTCTCTTATTTTATAGAAATAAATATAAAAGAAAAAACTAAGCTGCCTTTACATGAGTCACTATAGAATGGGAATGCAAATTAGCTTTAAACTGCCTTTTATCTAAAATTGACTCCATTATTCATATAATTCTTTATAAGTCATAAAATGAACATAAATGTATTCAAAACAGATTTGATATTATGCATGGGTGTGAATTGTGAATGAGACTTACTTTAAATAACAACTTCAAAGCATTTAATACGCAATATCTTTAAACAAAATTTATGGTTTATAGGTTTCCTTTTATTGTTATTATTATTTCTTATATTCATAAAATCTTATTACTTTGAATTAATGAAAAAGTCTTAAATTTTTCTATGAAATATAAAACTGTATAAATTTCAACTATTAATTAAAATTAAAATGATTTCATAACTTAAACATAATAATACTGATCCAAACAGGACAAAAAACAGACAAAACTGGTACATTATAGACAGATAAATTAAAAAAAAATTACTTACGAGAAAGAATTTAAGATCCATTTCTTTAACTCACTGCGGTCGATAGAAGAATCACTGTTGAGGTCCATCTTGGGCAGAAGCTGAGACAGCCGCTTGCGCGACTCCTCAGGACTGAGCCTGTCATACTCCTCAGCTTCCTTCACGCTTCCTATGGAGAAATAATAAGTAACCACCAGAACACCAGGCACGAGCAACAAAAGAGCGTGTTTCATCGACATCCTATCGCATTTCTTATCAACGACTAAGCGCCGTGCATTGCAAAACGTTGCGCCGGAGCAGCGTGACGTATAAACAGTAGGACGCACCTAAAATCGCTTCATGATCGAATTCGACGTTATGCCCGGCGTCGGTGTAATGGTCAGAATCTCGCGGGCGATATGCGCCGTCTGATTCACGTTCAGGACTATCCACGCTGTGGCTGTGTACGGCGGCCGAAGCACAAAGCGATATATTGGGCGTCAATAAAAACACTAACAATGTTAAATATTGTGCGAACATTTTGTATGTCGCAACAACTATCGAAATGTTATTTCAAATTTAGTCTTCTGCTCTTATGAAAGATTAATATTAATCTCTATTCACTAAAAAATAAATTTTTCACATCGTATCTGTAAATAATATACAGATGACAGACAGATAGCAGACAGAAACTGAATGACAGATAACTCCGGGCTGTGTTAGATGCGCATCTTCCAGTCGGTTTTCAATGTTTGTATACTCTGTAAGATTTTATTTTAAAATGTTCTATTGGTCTAAGTGTAAGAATTTTCAATTATCGGCCAATAGGAGTAAAATATGCGTTGCCATCCAATTTAATGGGTAGTAGAAAACGATTCAAATTTGACATATTGTTTTTTTTCTCAGGAAATAAAGGTCAAGGATCGTTCATTGTACAGTCAAAACAAAAATTAAATATAAAAAGCTTTATAAAAATCAACAAAATAAGGACATAATTAAAGATAATTTAATAAATTTGTGGCAGCCATTATAATTAAATTTATCCGTCGGCTAGCAACGTGACTGGGATACCATTTAATAAATTTGAAAAGATGTCTGCGCACTTCTCCAACTACCAGCGGTAAATGTGCACGAGTAGTTTGATCAGCTGTATTTAGATTTATAATTGCTTCTTCCAAGTATCTGTAAAATTTTAATATTATAAATATGCGTGCTTCAAATTTCTTCCACATTATCTCAATGCGGAATGCGTTAATGAAATGACTATAGAAGAAAAAGAAAGACTCATTTATTAAATACAATAATAAATTATTATTATAATATACAGATAAGTCAATAACCTGCACTTAAGTAGTGTGTCATGTACCATATCGGTAACTAGTTGTTGTATGAGAGATAAGAGCACCGATTGTTTAAGGCTGCAAGGAGGACCAAATATTTTAGCAGGATCAGCCGCCTTGCACGCAGCTACCACTAACGACAGATCAGATGACGATAAAGCTTCTTCAAAAGATTTACCTATTTCACCATCCATTATACTCTTACTTATTTTAGCAGATTTCATCTAAAATGTAAAATTAATAAAAAAATATAGGAGTTAATTTTTTTTTACCAGTTTTATGAATGGTGTATTTTTATTTCTTACAATACCCAATAAGACAAAACGATAAATCTTACAAGTAGACCTTCCTTTTTTTTTAATAAAAATGTTATATAAATTTGTTAATATCTAAATAAGTAATAAATTTACATGTAATTGCAGTTGATACTAAATTAATGTAAATCTCACCAATTGATCAATTATAGAGCATTCAGAATCAACCTGTTGTGGAGGACTACTAGCAGGGTATGATGTGACATCACTAGCAGAATCTGGCTCCATATTAGTTGAGTAACATCCTTCTGGTTTCTCCGGTAATAACAAAATGGCCAATTTCTCTCGCCACTCCTTTAGTTCATTTTTAAGAATTCTAAAATATAATATTACAATCAAGGCTTTTAAAAGATTTATTGAACCTATTGTAGTATTAATAGGGCATTTCTTATATTACGTACCGACTTAGTCGTTCTCAATAATTTTTAGTTTAATGAGAACTGTCTGTACCTTCAAATTTCCAAGCATTTAAAACCATTTACAGTAACTAATAGTTTGTATTATTTTTAATATAATTCTAAAATAATTATGTAAATCAAAAATCAGCTTCACGCTGTATCTGTGCAGAGCGAAGAAATGGAAATATAAATTTTAAGTAAATATTTCATTTACTCGAGTGGAATCTAACTCACAACCAGTCGCATGTACAGTCACACTTTGTGCCTCTGTGCCACGACTAGCCTCGATAGTTATGTATATTTTATTAACACATAATACATTAAAAAAAATCATACGATTCCAAACTATTTTGAAAGTTATCGAAAATGCTTCCAGTTTTAGTGTTTTCCAATAGTGACTCATGTTTCTCCAGCGCTGTACGTAGAGAGCGAGAGGTGCGATGAACTGATTTAAACAGGCCCTCTGACCCAGCTTCCACTGTAGGAGATAAACAACTTTGATCAAAACAAAGAGTTATTATTTTACTTATGATGTGTGTTGTGACAGTATATAGATATTAAAAGCCTGAAAAATATGTAGGTTTAGCATAATCGTTTAGCAACCGAGTTACTTGAGTAAACTAAATTATTTTAATTATTGAAAACTAACCGACGTGTTGGGATGCGGAATCAATGCCTAATAAAAAGGCTTTAGCTTCACGCTTTATCCCGCACACAGCAGGGTAGGCAGGGGAAACCTAGTGTTATGATAAGACACTTCGTTACCCATTTTCCGCCGAATTCTGGAAGAAATGAAAATTTAAATAAATATTTCCTTTCATCGAGTGAGGATCGAACCCACAATCAGTCACGTTTAATGTCACACACTTGTACCCATCCACCACGTCTAAAAATAAATCAATATCTATTTTATTTCCTAAGCATGAAAAACAATAGCAATCACTATAAACAGATAGATGTAATATGCACAAAATTATGAAAACAAATTGTTTAAGTAGTTTTTATAAAAAAAAATATAAATGTTCCGGTTTATGTATGGAAAGATATATCTTACGTTCACTGAAAGCATTTTCCAATGTTCTAGTGACGTGTTTCAGCAATCTCCGATGTGCTTGCTCCAGCACGGGCAGGCAGGCCGCCGGGAACGTCTCTGAGAACGTCGTGCTTATTGCTTCTCTTACACTCGAGGCTGTTGCTGTTGTTATACGATCTCTGAGGTCCTGGAATATTTCATATTTACTAACTTATAGGTATGATACCTATGTGCCTGTCTTAGAAAAGTTAAATTACTTATTTGTATTAATAACTCAGAAATACACCTTAATGTACGAATAGTATGCCGATTTAAAAAAAATATGCAAAACGTAATGAGAAACCATTTATAGGTATCAAAATCCGTATTAGAAAGGAAAAAATGAAAAAATATATTTAATAATAATTATTATTCACACAAAGGGCAGATTTTTAATATAACAATTGCAATTGCTTAAGGCATACACCTTATTATAACAAACAGTGAGTGTAGCTATAAAGATAAAAGACAAAGGGCTTACGTCACTTTGCAGGAGCGTGTTGAGAACATCTCTTATCTCCCGATCAGTGCGTTGCACTTGAGACCGCTCTAAGTCGCTTAAAACATGAATACCTCTATTATCCTGATTTTTTATATTAGTATACTCATTAACAACATTTCCTAAGTCCTCGACTCTAGAAAAAGTTAAAGTATAAGTTGGATTCAATAGAACATAATATAAGTTTAAAAATTTCCCTCAGAGATATTTAAACATCCCATTACAAAAATTAACATCTGCTTAGGTTAGGTACACAATTATGGTATCGGTAAAAAAATTATAATAAAATTTCGAGATTTTTACCTAATTAGTAAATAAATGAATATTGCGCAGGCGCAGTAAAACACAGGCACGGCACGGGATCGAACCCACGACTGACGTTGTGGGTTCGATCCCGTTCGGAAAATTGAACTATTTTCATTTCCTCGCTTCGGCGGCTTCTGCTTCGGCGATGACGCGCAAAATAACGCAGATTTGTGTTTCGCCATTTTACTCGTAACATCTCAAATGTCTTCTTCGCTTCGTAGAGAATAAAGCGTGAAGTAACTAAAATAATAAATAGTGGATACTCACGTTTGACTGGAGTCTTTAACCAAGTCTGGTGTATCTGATGCTGCGAAAGTGTTCAACACTACTTTAGAGGTAACCAGTTCTTCCTTTAAAGACTTTAATAAATTATGCTGTTCATTCAGAATATCTGTAACATGTGATATTCTTTAATGTTTTCTAAGGATTTAAAATTATTCTTCAAGTAATTTATTCAATATCCCATGAAAAGTGGTTAATTACGTCTTGGACTATACAATGAGGTCGTATGAATTAAAAATATTTTCAGAATCTCTACGCTATTTATAATTTAATACAAATGTTTATTTGTTAACTTATAAACACAGATATGTTTGATACAATTCACCGCTCTTATATATTTTTTTGTCAACTCAGAAAGAAAATATTCTAGATATTTGCTAAAATGTAAATATACAAAAATAAAATCTAAGCTTTCAGTGACATATAAAGTAGACGTACATTTTTAAAGCCTCACGCTGTATCTTGTACATAGCAGAGTAGACAGAGGGAACTTGGGAACCTAGTGTTGAGAACCCATGATCCATTAAGACATTTTCGTCCTCCATTTTCTGTTGGATTCAGGAGGTTGGAGGAGGATTGGCATTTGTGTGGTGTGGTGGAACTTAACATCGCGTTTTGTCACAGTACCGATTTTCGAGGAAATGAAAATTTTAGATATTTCATTTTTTCGTGTTTGAATCGAACCCACAACCTGTCGCGTTACAGTCGCCAATATTAAATTGTTTATGCAATATTAAAATGTACATCCGAAGATCAGGCGTGGCGGTCTTCGGATGTACATTTACTACAAATTACTATACGTAATACTACAAATGCCTTTTTTAGGTAAGAAGACTCATCATCATCAGCCTGTCCTCGTCTGCTGCTGGATATAGGCCTTCCCAATGGCACGCCACTGAGCTCGATCCTCAGCCACTTTGGGAATGTCGTCACTCCATCTAGCTGAAGGACGTCCTACATTACGCTTAAGAAGACTTATTAAGCATTGCAAGATTTGCAAGCAATGACAAAAATCAATTACGCTCCTGATTTCTCACCTGTAAGTTTATTTATTTTACGTTCCAGCTGTGACAAACCTTCGACATTGACTCCAGCCATTGCATTCCCAGCATCTCTATCTTCAAGAGATGAAATTTCTGAGCGGTCATCCGCTATAACACAAATATCGAACGAAGATTCGCTTTGACGATGATTATCATTATGATAACCACACAAACGACGACACTTATCAGATTTATTGGAAAAATCTAAAGAACCTGTTGATCTTGAACGACTTAGATTAGACTTTGAAGACATTCTGCAAATACTTTGTAAATATATATTAATCGGTTACAGGAATTAGGACTTTTATGTGCAAGCACCAATAAATTACAATCAAGTTGAGATGTAATGTATTTATTATTCTACCCACTACAAATATTTATTATATTTGGCTTAGCGTTTACTTATTATAAAGGAGAATGAAACTTTTGGGCCGTCACGTAAAGAATTGAGATGTAATCTAAAAAATTACATTTTTTTTTTATTTTTAGAATAGCAAATAATAAATTAATTGACAATCTGGAAGTGGAGAAAAATGAAAAAAATAAGATTTAGATCCTTAATCGATTAAAATCAATCATATATTAAGTCAGAGATGTGACAGCTGATTGACAATCACACCTTGTCTAATGATTTTTTGCATTTTTGCATCTGTTTGTCATCGCAAAATCAGGCCATTAAATAAAAAACATAAAAAAAAAACATTTGCTTCTGTCATTACGTTCGTATCATAACGCATCGACATTTTGAATGTTTTCCCGTTTGTTTGATATTTTCAACGACTACTGTTTTGTTTTTCTCGGATTTTGACTCTGACTACTTTGTACGACCCTCGCTTCCTCACTGGACTCCACGACCACCACGCTATGGATATGAATCGCTGTGTGAATTGTGGGATAGCCAATGGACACTGCAATACCCTAGTCCGACGACCTTTAGACGATGAAAACCACCACCACCTGGTTACTTAGAGGTGTGATATAATCCCGACATATAAGCAGGAAAATATATTTCTGTTACATTTTAGTTGACAGCTTTCGTAGAGGAAGGGAAGTTGTTGGGCTAGATACCAAAATAATTTAGTTCCACTTGCACTCTTCTTAGATGACATTTTAATAATAGATAATAGAAGAAGAATAAAATATTCATTAAAATGTGTTTTATTTATAAATAATAAACATTAATGCTTAAACAACTCAGTAATCACATATTTTATAGAAGTTGATATTCAAGAAAGTGGTCTGCGAACTTAACCTCACTTTTTTCAAATCTCTAATAACTCAGCTCTCAGATTGCCAAAATTTATATAGTTTTCAAGAAGGGAATGATGTACCTAAATCTATTAAATCATACCATTTTCATATCTTTACATTCTGGGCCCAAAAATGTATGGAATAGTTTCAGTCTCCTTTACCGTACAACCTCCTTCGTGTTTTCTCCACACAACGTGACTTTGGCGAAGTGATATGTGCTCTACTGGCACGCTCGGAACGCCATAATCAAAGAACCATACCATATTATAAATTTGGTATCCTGAACTTAGCAGGATAGGCAGAGGGATCCTGAAAACCTAATGTTAAGATGATTATAAAAATAAAGTTTTCAAGTAGTGACATAAATGTAGCTTTACAGTTAACGTTGTTTGTTAATTCAAAAAGCACTCGCGAGGTGGAGCGTTGAGCCGAAATTAATATCAAATGTCCAGGCCACGATCCCTTGCAGTAGAAGCCTTTAAGGCATCGCAATCAAAGGATACGAGCGTTTACGCATCAGTTTTGTTGCGTTTTGTATGAAAGTCGTTGTGTAATAAAACCTATAAACCTACAGGATTTTACTCATTTGGGCCTACAATTATTAAATTAGCAACATATGAGAACTTATAAACATAGAAATTTTTTTTTACAAAAAATGAAATTTAAATGTACTTAAGTATATCATAAAAAAAAGTATTACAAACTCATATTTAGTGATGTTCGTTTCATAAAAAATGAGAGCATTAGACCGTAAATTTAAGTATTATATGTTAATGAATAAGTTATTTTCCCGTGGAAGAACTCTCGTTAGATGAGACCGGCAGACTCACGCTCATATCACTCAATTTTTGAGATATTGCACTATGAGCGACGGAATTGAATGCTGGGTTTTGTCTTGTTACCAGAACGAGAAAATAAAAATAACTTATTGCTGTGATTGAGAATTGAACCCACAACCGTCACGCTTACAGTTAAAAGCTCTGGTTTTTCTTTTAAAGCATAAAGCATATTACTGTTGCACGTTTTAAACTAAAAAACGATACTATGTAGGTAAGTGAAAAGACATGAATATATTACTTGCATAACAAAATCCATAAAATGATATCGAACACCATATAAAATTTACGTGCAGTACATTATCTGGCTATAAAATAACAGTTCTATTATAGTTATATATTTTCAACGGCAATTAAAAAATCGCAGAAATAAAATTTGCAGTAACTGTGTATTAAATTATTTAAAATAATATACTATTGTATTAGATTAGCTTCATAGTGCCCGTAAAGAATATAAATGTATAATTTATCATTCACAATCAAAAAGAAAGAGAAGAATAAAATCTCCTAAAAAAAAATTAAAAATTAGCTTCACGCTGTATCCCGCACACAGCAGGGTAGGCAGAGGGAGCCTAGTGTTAAGACACTCCGTTCCCCACATTCTGCTGAATTCTGGAGACATTGCGTGTTGAGTGGCAGAACTCAACGCCGCGCTTAACCTCGACACCAGAGCGAAGAATATAAATTTAAGTAAATATTTCATCTCCTCGAGTGGGGATCGAACCCACAACCCGTCGGTTTTGCAGTCACACCTCGTACCGCTGCGCCACGACCGGCCTCGTTCAAATCTCCTAAATTAAAGTAAAATCATAAAAAATCCATATTGACACAAGGCAACTAAATTAATTCAATATTAAATAACTAGAAATGTATTACTTAAGTATGGGAGTTTTTAAAAATGAATAAAAATTAAAAACAAATGCATGTAATTAAATTGAATAGTTGAGTATTCATCATTTAATTTTCAAAATAACCAACAAAGCACATATTACAATAAACAAAACTCTTTTTTTTCAATCAAGCATTTAAATACTATTAATAATATACGTACATCTCATATAAATTACAGGACAATATAATCGAAAAGAACCGATTTTGCATCAAAAAATTTTACGCAAGTCCTTATCTTATAAATGGTGTTCAAAATCACACCAGTCAAATAATAATCAAAGTATATAACAGAAGTGTTGATTAAAATTTAAATTAAAGAAGAAAAGGTGTAAAATAATTTAATATTCAAAAAATTATACATTCTTAAGGCAATATAAATAGCATCATATATATTATATCGCACCTTTGTATGAAAGTGACATAACTAAGGAAATTGTAGGGAAGTCACCAAAGAATGTTAAAGGAGTTTTTGACTCAGGTTTTAAGTCACTTTCATTGTATATTATTTGAAAACGAGTTATAGTAAAGTAGTAGGTAACTTATGACGTCACGATTTAGTAGCACATGAATCCATTTAAATTATTTTACACAATTTTCCATTTTTTTTTTTTGGGAAAATTCTAATAAACTATATTTTAATTACACCAACACTCCTATTATACTAACAATACAATTACATTATTAACAAATATATTTAATAGTAATAATGTAACATAAAGTCTTTTTCATTGACTTACTTATATAATATCAGTTAAATATATTAAAGGATGAACAGTAGAATTTAATTTCAATTTGTCATATTATGCTTTGAGTCCAGAAGTCATAATGTTCTATCTGAGTAGGTACAGGTTCAAATCCTGAAATTAAGAACCTTTACGTACTTTTTTTTGTGTTCCAATTTCATAATAAAGAAAATGACAAAGGTAAGGGAATCTGGGAACCTAGTGTTAAGACTTTCCATTTCTCACTTTCCGCAATTTTTTCTAGGCATTGCGTGTTGGATGGCGGAACTCAACGCCAGGGCTTTTTGCCTTGGTGCCAGAGCGAAGAAATTGAAATATTAATGAATAATAATTCATTCCCTCGAGTGATCGAACCCACAACCGTTGCGTAACAGTCACACCCTTGTGCCCCTGCACCACAACGGCGTCTATTATTTATTAGAGTTGGTTAACGTTGTTATTATGTTATTTCAATACTAAACATGTTAAAGGTAGAAAGCAACATTAACAATATTAGACCTCAAAAGAAAGATGAGTGTTAATAATAATAATTAAAAAAAAACAAATGAATAATAAGAAACATGACATGTTATCATATATTTGGACTATATGTACTAATATTATAAAAGTGAAGTTTGTTCAGTTGAACACATAAATCTCAGTAACTGCTGGTTTAAATTGAAGTGTCGAATTGTTCATTTATCTGGCAGTATAAGATTATATGGTATCACATAATTCGTTTCCACAAAGCCTAATGTATCTACAGCACTTAAAATGTCTTATATGTCAAATAGAACGAGTAGTTATCTACATTTGACCAAGGGGCCGAAGCCACAAGTCAAAGCATCTTTAAAAATATGATGTACTATCATATTTTTAAAGATATTTGTGGGAGCATCAAATTATTTTTTTTTATGTAAAATAATTTGACGTCAATAATCATCTATTAATGTTTAACAAATATGAAAATAACATTTCAATTTAGGATTCAAATTTGTACCATTGATACTCAAATCTTAGATTATATGAGGCATTTTTTCTAGAAGAAAATGTCTATGGACTCATCCAGTAATATTAATAGAGATGAATCAGTAATATTTTTTTAATAGCCTAAGTATACCAACAAGCGATAAAAAAAGTATTTTAATTAATTTTCACAATATATTTATAAGAAATTCAATATTGATGACTATAATATCTATTTTTATGCATTATTTGTTCACAATTTCTTTATATATAAACCATATAAGATGTAGATAATATATTCACTTATGGCTATTTACTGTTCATTCATAGACATAGCAATAATAATAGGAATCATTTAAAAAAAAACATCACAATAAATATAATTATATGAGGCACCTCTGTCATATACACTAGACTAAACATATGTCAAAATAGCAAAAAGCGAACAATCAGACTTTCTTATAATTGATAGTACTGAGGCACCATCTCTGAGAGTCATCAATCACTAAACACTAGTCACAGTCACTATCATGTTTACTGGGTCACTATCACATAGCATCATTATCACTGTATCATAGTCCGGTATAGGCACGGGCAGTGGCAGCAGGGCCGTGGTCAAACGGTGTTTTTCACCAGTGAGTCAGTGGCCATGAGTAGCATTCGAAACTGTCTGCTGAGGGCGTGTCCAGGGTTCGAATTCAGGAAGTTTAAGATTTGCTTTTGTAATTCTCGGATCACTATGGGGAGGTGCTCTCGGGTGACAGGGTTAGATGTGTCTAAGTTCATGACTGCTTCTTCTAAGTACCTGTGAAATTTTATTTTAATGTTTGAAAATGAATATTGAAAAAAAACATAAGATTATATGTGTGTAGATAAGACGTGTGATTGGGCGTGTCTTTGTGAATATGTGTGTACCTGTGCTTGAGGTGCGTGTCCCTGGTCATGTCGGCGGCGAGCTGCTGCACGAGGGACAGCAGCACGTGCTGCTTGAGGCGCGCGGGCGGCGCGAACACGCGCGCGGGGTCGGCCGCGCGGCACGCCGCCACCACCAGCGCCAGGTCCGAGGCCGACAGCGCCAGCTGGAACGCGCCGTTCACGTCGCCGCTCATCAGCAGCGACTGGATCTGGCTCACTTGCATCTGGTGGAGCATAGTGGGGTTATCCATAAATAAATAATACACTACTGAACGTAAATTTAAAATCAGTACTAAAAATATCACGTTGGTTCTCAAGCAACTTTTTCTAATTAGATCTCTAGATCAGACAAGCATCTGTTTTTATACGTCAACAAAAGGTATTTATGAAACTGAGCAAGCCTTTTTTAAACTATTTTTTAATTTTTTTATACATGTACGGTTAAAACCATCACGTAAAACCTAACGTGTATAGCCTTGCATTATACTTTAGGATTCGAAGTTGTGGCGGAGAGGCACAAAGTTTGACTGTAAACTCGACAGATTGTGTTGTACCTTGAGTGGGAACTAAGTGTCGTAATATCGGACCATTCATACAAAATCAGTATTTTCGATACTGACCTCAGAAAAATCTCGGTATTCTATTGACAAGATTAGTAATTTTTCAAGACTTTTCTTCTTTCAGAGAAATAGTAAATTAACTAATATTTACTAAACTATAAATTTCTAAAATTTATAAATCAGTTTAGTCTAACATTTATTAATAAACATGACACACTGCATGAAACCGCGAATCGAATCAAGTGGTGGTTGCTGAATGGGCCGATGCAGTCCCAGACATCTTCCTGGCAGAGGTGAAAAGTCAAAATGTTTCGACTTACACTGAGACTGCTCAGGATGTTTGGGATCGAGCACACTCGGCAATCATTGCAGCAGGCAGGCGAGTTCTTGGCATTTCTAAGGGGGGCCACGTTATCGACAGCAAGGCATAGTGGTGAAATGACAAGGTGCAAGAGGTGATTCATGAAAAGGCTGCATTAAAGTAATGACAGTAATCCAACTCCTCGGAAGACAGACTTGCACTTGAATTACACAGTAGCGAAACGTGCCAGTAAAAGAGCTATATCGAAGCCTGCAGTGAGAGTTTACCACCACTATATAATAAACTTGTAAGTATGGAGGAGTAGAATCTCATATATAAAGAAAAGCGACGCAAGATATAGCAAAATAGATATTTTGCTATATCTTGCGTCTTTATATAGCATTCGCTTTTTTATATAGCAGCGTGCCCTGAGAATCTCTGAGACAAAGATTTGTCTCAGAGATTCTCAGGGCACGCTGCAGTCCTGTAAAGGAGAGATGGAGACTATGATGTCAAAGCCCAGATAAACGATGCCTAGGCCAAATGGCGGGATTACAAGAGCATCATCATCCGACCAGTTCTTTTATACCGCAGCGAATGCTGGCCAACACTATCTCGGCACAGTCAGGAGCTTATCACGGAAATGGAGATGTTGAGATGGATGTGTGGTTTAACGCTCTCTGACTGCATACGCAACAAGGCAACACACTAATTCGAGGAAGTCTTATTGTCCGTGACGTAGCGGATAAGCTCCAAGAGCGTCGCCTGAGATGGTATGGCCATGTTGTCCGCCGGCGCAGGAACTATGGAATGTACCTTGCTATATCTGTCCCTGGAGTGAGACCTCTCAGACGTCCAAAGAAGTGCTGGTTGGATTACGTAACACAGGACATAGAGTCAATGGACTAATCACCTATGAAGTTAAAGACCATGCAAAGTGGAGAAGGTTGAGCAAGAAGGCAGACTCTGACGAGAGATTACTGACAAGGAAAAGAAGAAAAAATTTCAAAGAGATGTTAAGGTCACAAACAGCTGTATCATGTTGCATAGCATCTCATTTTTCGAACATAAACAATGTTATGTCTTGGAAGTTCTTTTAAACTCGTTGCTCGCGGTCTCGTGCCTCCATGTACAACTATTGTATATCCTTAAGAAGCTTGAATTAAATTACTGACATATTTTAATAAGTGTGTCAACTTTTATTTTAATAAAAATTAAAAATATCGAAAATCCCGAATATTGTGAAAATTAAAACCGATATTTTTGAGACCGGTATCCCGGTATTTTTGAATCCCGGGATCACGGTTTGCGACCCCTAGTAGGAACTTGAGGAAATGAATTATTATTTAACAATATTTTCATTTGTTGGCCTTGGGATCAAGGCAGAAGTCCGCCGTTAATATATTTTTACTTTTGTATTATATAATTCACTTCTGTTGTATTTTTTTATATTTAGTTTCGTTTAAATTTATTTTATATCAAAATGCTAGTTTTTTTTGTAACATTAGTTTTTTTTTATTTATTGATATTTAAATCAAAATTTGTAATTTCAAAATTTCAAATACTAGAAATAATCTTAACAAAACCTTTTAGAAGTTTCAATCTCCAAAGTACTTGTAATGTCTGTCTGTACGTTGTACAACTTTTACATTTTACAGTTTGTTTTCAAGTTTACTAATAGTTTATTTGAATAGTAACAACAGTAGCTAATAAAGAAATAATAAAGCACTAAAACAAAATTACTTATCTAAATCACAATAATCCTTAAGAGTTATTATAAAATTCTATATACTTATACAATTTATTATGTATTATATATTTATATTTTAGTACTACACAAAAATATCAATATAAGATATATACTCTGAGCAAAGTCAACGACTCTTGAACACAGTTTCTTGTATTACGAGTTCTCTGAAATTATTCAAAAAATATTTATTTTTATACTATTTATGACTAAATAATATTTATTGTGTACTTAAATAACGAATATATTAAAACGAGTGAAATTATTACCTCAACTGACGAATTGTTCTGTAAGGAAAAAATAATAAGTTGTAGCAATAAAAAAATATTAAAGTTTGGAAAATTACTTTAAATTTTATTTATTATAAGGTTGTGTTAAGTACAAAAATTGGAATTATTGTACTGAGCCGTATATCACTTGCTGTATATAGAGTGTTATATAGAGGGTTTTGAGTGATAAAACATCTATTATAATTTAACAGTTAATATTTAAAGTCACCGTGTTTATTTCAGTTTCAATAGAACACAAAAATAAATTATCAATGGATATACAAAGTGATATATATTTTATAAAGTACTATAGCCATGGTATCTTTGTATCATAAAAGAAAATATCTTCTTTATTCTAAGTATGTTTTAGAAATGAACTGATTGTAGTACATGTAGAGATTTTGCTAATATACCTAGTTCCCTTATTATTACCGCATACATTTAAAAGTTTTAAATGAGTCCTGTTTGTTAATAAGTTCAGAGTCCCTATTTACATAAAAATATAGTCTGTACGCGCACCTGTCGGTCGGCGACGGAGGGGGGCGCGGCGGGCGTGGCGGGCGAGTGCGCGCGCGACGCCGCAACCGCGCGCGCCTGCTCGCGCCACCACACCACCTCCTTTTCGAGTATGCTGTGTGAAACACGTCATAAATATTTAAAAATATGTCGCGTATTAAAAACTCTAATACATAATACTATTATTTAAAGCTTTTAACAATCATCAAATGTAACATATCAATTTAGTAAGTATTTGCGCTTTTGCCTCCTTACGCCTAGTATTAATAACCTATCTCCAACGTCAATCTTAGATTGTTTCATACATCTATCCAATCTCTAGATATATGTAGATATAGATGTATGTAGATATATGAAACAATCTAAGATTGACGTTGGAGATAGGTTATTAATATTGAACGTTAGTCAAATAGCAATATCTAAGAATTACGTATAACACATTTTCGGTGCCCAATATAATGTTTTCCGAAAGTATAGTGGATTACACCGCAGCTGATGTAATAAGGCTACAGTGTTCCTCGATAAATGGAGTATCTAATACAAAAAGAATTTCAAACCAATATTTATTTTTCTGAGATAAGAACGTTCAACCAAAGAAATAGTAATTAGTATTTTTATAAGCATTAAAATGATTAAAATTAAAAAAATAGAAATAATGTATTATTATAAAAATAGTATCCATACCCATGTACAACTTCCTTTATCTGATGCGCATACCGGTGCGGGTCGACCGTGCTGGAGGCCAGCACTTCGGAGTGTCGTTCCAACGCGCGCAGCAGCGACGCGGCTGCGGTGGCGCCTCCGCGCTCCGCCGCCGCGCGAGCTGCTGCCTCTGTGTTGGCTGCGACTGCAAATTAAATATTTCTTATTACACTATATATGTACGGTCGACATGTATGTAGCAGTAACTGGCTGCGCAGATTTTATAACAAGATTTTTCTTACTTTTCATTTTTTTGCACAAAAGTTCAGAAAGCCTAATTTCAGGGCGGGTACGAATCGAGTGTATCATACATACATGATATTTAAAAAACACGATCATAAATTTTGTTCTCTGTGGACTTTTTGTTCCAGTCAACCTGTGAAGTGCAAAACAGTGGAATGGCTCACTGCTGTTTTATTTTACTTACCTTGAAAAACATTGAGTAGCATATTATTTGCTCTTTAAAAAATAAATAAATCAGCTTCACGCTGTATCCCACACACAGCAGAGTAGGCAGAGGGAACCTAGTGAAAGACACTCTGTTTCACCTCAATACCAGAGCGAAGAAATGGAAATATAAATTTAGGTAAATATTTCATCTCCTCGAGTGGGGATCGAACCCACAACCAATCGGTTTTACAGTCACACTTTGTGTTGCTGCGTCACGACCGGCCTCGGTCAGTCTTTAAATAGTTGTATTTTATTCTACCTTAATTATTTTTTGCTTCTAATAAACTACTAGTTTATAATAGTTTAAAAGAAGTAGGCGGGGAATGAGGTGCCTTAACAGTAGGTTACCATTGGTCTATCTTGCTATATAGGCGATAAAACGTGAAACTAAAATATATACAAAAACACATACACTCCTTAGTGCCAGTCTGGAACGTGTGATTGATCTGTCTGAATATCTGCGCGTGCGCCTTTTCCATGACCGGCACCACGCTCTCGAAGAGCGCCGCCCTGAACGACTCCCGCACCATCTCTGTCAGGGACGTTGCTATTGACGTGCTCAGGCGTTCCATTACCGTCTAGAAAGTAAAAATATTACAACTTACTGCTTAAAAAAATATATTTTTTATCTGTTTTTTTTTGAGTAGGATATGTCTTGGTTTTTTAATACATATCCTTAGTATCGTCATTGAATTCGACTTAATTTAATTGTGCTTCAATTAAACTGCGGAAAGTAGGAAATGGGGTTTCTTAATACTAGGTTCGCAGGTTCCCTGATGTTCTATACTTAGCAAATCTGTAATTATGTCAGTAACGCCTTTATATCATTGCTAAGTTAAATAAATGACTAGACATTTTTAAAGATATACATATATGTATGTTAATATATAAACTGTGTCCATAAACTTACGTAAGTCAAGTTTTTAATAATGCCTTAAATATGGAAGGTTTTATTGAAAGGAATGTGACGGACTTGGGGGCCGCCACAAAAATATGTAGCAAAACACCACAATTGACTGGGTATATGAATGAGTGACTGTATGGAATTGGCGAACGAATGAAAAAATAATTTATATATAGAAATATGAACATATCAACGTGATCATAATCACCTTGCTAGTAGCCAGCTTCTCAATATTATCATGCAACAATCTGTCAGTAGCTGATATTTTAGCTGCCAGTTCGTGTTGTAAGGCGTGTGCCAGCGGTTCGAGAGCTCTCGCCGCACCTGCACCAGCTGCTGCCGCTGCTGCTGCTGATGCTGCTTCACCGAGACGGGAGATACGCTCCCATCTGAAAGTTATATACAGTTACGGTTAATATACAGAATGTTGTGAGATTTGTAATTTTGTGTACATGAATCATGAATTAAAGACTTCTAACTTATTAATTTTAAAACATTACAATTTAATTTTAGTTTTAATAATAATGAGTGAATTCATATTAATAGTTATATTTTAAATACAATTATAACACAAAAAACTGAATACAAATCCAAACAAAACACAATATATTTAAGAAAAAGCATTCTTAAAATTGTATTTTAACATTTATTATTAAAAGTGACTGCATGTGATAATGAAGAAATATTCACGACAAAAATAGTGTTATAGTAAACCATTAGTTGGTCCTATGATTAGAAGATAGATTGTTGCATTTATATAAACTTTTCTAAATGATAAAACTTGAAATTTTAAAGATACATCATAGTTATTATAATAAGGATATGTTCATTAAGGACCATTTATCGGTATACTCCGGCAAATAATTAATGATGTTTGTTTGTCATTTCGAGAGTTTGCCTATGGCATGAATCAAACTCGCGAATGTACAGTCGTGTCCATGATATTCTAGTGCGGCGTCACTGTGTGTCATATACAAACGGACGCAGTAAATGACACGTCATCCTCTGCTATACTTAGAGGTGTGGGCGGGCTGGCGGTGTAGGGGGGCGTCCCTTACACCGCCAGCCCTATTTAAGTATATCCTTAAACACGCTCGTATTATTCTCCGCAAGTGACGATGATTCCCAAAGTATTTGTGGGTGTATAGTAAATGAAGTAACAGTCACCCCGCGGCCATGGCGCCGTCCACGGCGGCGGCGGCGCGCTGCGCGTGCGCGCCCAGCGCCTCCTCCAGCTGCGCGCGCGGCGCCGACACCTCGCCGCGCAGCGCGCGCAGCTCACGTGACTGACTTGTTATTATTTCTGGAAAAATACGTCATATATTTGTACAATATACGAAGGCAACTTTTTAGTTCAGGTCTTTCAGGCAGACAAGAGTACAGATATAGAAATAATTAAACTACAATCAATAATTCATTGCCGGTTAGTATTGTCACTATGAATTTAAGATATCCGTAGGTGTATGCAAAATATAAATAAAATAATTGATTTATTAAAAAAAATACGTTTTTTTTTCAAAGAAAACAATTATAATTGAGACCAGTCGTGGCGCAGGAGCGCAAAGTGCAATTGTAAATGCGATTGGCTCGACTCCACTCGAGGAAATTAAAAAAATATTTAAATTTATATTTTCATTTCTTCGCTCTGGTGTCGAAGCAAAGCGTGGATTTGAGTTCCGTCGCAGTATGCGGCAGAAAGTGGGAAACAGAATGTTTTTATACTAAGGATAATTCACGGGATTCACCTTTAATTCACGGGATACAGCGTGAAGCTTTTTTTTTTTAAATCAAATTATTTATTACAAAGAATATTAAAACCAAATTTAATACTAACTAAATATACAGGATGGAAGCTTAAATATTTTAAATCCATACTTAAAGAAATTAATCAAGATATCTCAACAGTTTAGACGTAGGATTTTATTTTCATTTTAAGATGTTTATCCATACCTGTATTTCGTGTGACGAGGTTACACATAGATGTGAATAATGTAAACACATACTAATACAAAAATACTACTAAAGATTAATCAACTTTTAACTTTGCCGCCAATACCTACGACTCGATTTCGGAATGAGGCGTATGCGGCGGTTTCCGTTTGATAGATTTATAGTTGTGTGCGTCGTTCTTGACAAATGGCGTTTTATTTTACAACGACACTTATATTTTTTATTTTACTCGTATATCAATAGTGATTTTTCAGAAATATAGGATTTCAATATCTGGGTAAGGGGGGGAAAATGGGGGACGGAAGTGTCTTAATAGGAACGGAGTGTTAACTAGTACTAACGTAGTTACAGTTTCCAGGTACCATCTGCCTATCCTGGTATGTATGGAATAAAACGTGAAAAAAAAAATTAAATTACTTACCGGTCAATTTATCCAATTTCTGTTCCAAAGATTCCAGTTTATTTTTGGTAGCTTCATCTACTACAACTCGCTCAATCCGCTCAATTCGCTCAGTGATACGCTCAGGAACGGGCGGAGGAGTAGGGAGGGGGGCGGCCACAGCTGGTGGAACTGATGCTGCAAGCGACGTTGCAAGCGAACCGGTTAAAGGTGTTGTAAGCGAAGTGCTTAACGGAGCGTTGCCCGAAGTATTTAATTGAGCGTTGAACGAAGTGTTTAAAGGAGCGTTGAGCGAAGTGCTCAATTGAGCGTTGAGCGAAGCACTTAACGGGGCGTTGAGCGGAGCATTTATGGCGGTGGAGAGCGGGGCGCTGAGCGACTGCGTGCTCGACTTCTCGCTGGACGCTTTGCGCTGGTTCGCTTCGGTTATTTGAGCGAGCGATATTTGCGGCCATGATGTTTCGCTGTCTGCAAATTTAACATATTGTTAGAATATTTTAATTAAAATTTTAAAAGTCGTTCATTTAAAAATGTTTCATACGATTGACAAGTCATCAAGAATACATTTTTATGACTAATAAATTATTTTAAACTAGAAATATTAATAAAATATAAGTAATTAAGGGCCAACATATTTAAAAAAACCGTACTAGAATGCGTAAGCTTAGGTTTCTCGGGCGAAGTGTACAGCTCGGGCGCGAACAGCGGCTCGCTCACACCTCCGCCCGCGGCCTGCTCCCCTGGTGGCGTCACTTGCTTCGCCTCCTCTTCTTCTTCCTGAATGCATATTATTAAAATATATATATAAAAAAAAATTAATACATAGAAAAACTGTCGGCCAATGAAATAATTGTATTACGGCAACCTGTTTCCCAGTAATACAATATACAGTACGGTCAACAAATCGTGGCGGCCCTGAAGTTAGCTGTAGATGGCTGCGCAATTTGATTTTAGGATTTTTCTTACTTTTAATTATTTAGTGTCTGAGTGAACAATCTCAAAAGTTCAGAAAACCTAGCTTCAGGGCGGCCACGACTTGTTGACCGTACTGTATGTGCGCGTGTGTATTCTTTTTTTAGGGCATTTATTAAAAAACTTCATAATGTGAATGCTTTGAGGCCGTCGACGTACGACGTTTTAATTCCCACTCAGGGGAATGAAATATATATTTTTTTCATTTCGTCACAACGGTAACAAGGAAAAGCCCGGCCTTGAGTTCTTCCACTCAACACGCAATGCCTAGAGATTTCGGCTGAAAGTGGGGAACGGAAGTGTCTTAATGGGAACGGAGAGTCCTAATACTCCGCATACTTCATCATTCACTTAATAAATATTTTTATTATTCACCACAATTTTTACAATATAATAAAAAAATAATCCAAGTCACTACAGTCAATCTGGGTATCTTTGACAGGTAGAAGCGATATTTTTACATTATATCTTAAAATTTAAAATACATACATTGAAAGAGTGGTTTTGTTTAATTAGTGCTCTTACAATACTTTTCACCCATAGATATTCACATAAACCTTTTAAAATATATCAATATAGTATAGTAGTAACTTTGACACACAAACAATCATTCATAGAAAGGTAATCATATCTTAAATATAAATTTTCGTATATAAAAAGAAATCCTGATTCCAATATACTTAAGATAAATATACGTTTCTATAATTAGGATCATTGTGGCGAGGTTCGACATCGTCGGAACAGTATTGCGATGCGATGGTTGTGGGTTCTATTATCACTTGGAGAAATGAATTATTTCCATTTTCTTTTGCAAAGACAAAGTGCCGTGTTGAGTGAAACTCAAGAGTGAAATGTTTTGAACTCGCAATGAGTTCAACGGGAAGAACTTATAAGTAATTGAATCTAATTAAAAAATATTTGTTTTGTTTTGCTGATTTATCGAGGAAGGCTATTTAGAAAATAGAAAAAAGACGCTGGTCTTAGTTTATTATTTTTATAAAATAAAAGATAATGCATAATTAAATAGGAAGCCAAAACAGAAGAAAATACTGATATTATTACCATATCATTATAGAAGGGACGATCAGTATGAGACATGATTTGTTGTACTTCACGACTGGGACTGGATCCTCCAGAGGTTTTACCCTCCACTTGTACTACTTGATCTTCTGTTACACCTGGGAAAAAAATCTAATTAATTTTTAAAGCTTATTTACAAGATTTTACATTTTTATAGTGTTATGAACACAATAAATATAGGAAAATATTTAGAAGCATAAAAATAAAACGGTAGCAAGATTCAAATCTGCATCTTTGAAATGGTCACTGTTGAGTTTAAATTTTTATATATTACTAAATTGTCATGATACATTTTCGAACATATAATCTGCACTACAAGGTTATTAAATGTAATGAAATTACATATAAAATTAATTTGTTAGTCAATGTTTGATTGTAGACGAAAGTGAATATTCAATTTCACTTACTTCTTAATTCAGAAGGAAGTTATAATTAGAATTACGTAAAAATAATGGAAAAATATATTTTATTGTACCTCCAGTAGACATTCTGGGCTTATTAATAATTTCTGGCGTAGCCGATAGAGGAGGGTCGTCATCTTCCCTCTTGCCTGGGGAACTGTGAAATAACACATAATTGTTCAAAAGTTTGTCATAGTATAATCTAATTTTCTCCCAGATGTCAATTAGATGATTATAAATATTAATTGTTTACTAATTTATTTGCAGTACTAAAGTAGAGTGAACCTAATATTTAGATATTTTTACTCTATTCTACTCAGCTCAGAAATTATAATTAGGTTATCTTTATTCTGTACACAGGCGTACCTGAATGCATCAGGAGTCATAAGGTTCAATTGTGGTAGAGTTGAAGGTGATTCTGGACGTTGACCAATCAAACTGCCTGGCTGAGTCTGAAATAATTAATAAAATCATTTATACATGTTGTAATTATGTGCATAGAGTAAATTATTAAGAACCTATTATATATTCAAAACATTTTTCCAGGTGTGCCTCACAAAACCATTGAATTCAGAACTTTGTGTATTGTGTGGATCTTAATGCTCAAATTTGTCTTGCCACAGTAGGATAATCAAAAATATAATTTATATTCTCGAGTGGAGATTAATCATTGCTGTTTGATCAACAGTTAAACAGCATGATAAACTGTCAATAAGACTATAAATAACAATTAAATATGTGAAAATAAGTGCATTCCCTAGATATTTTTAAATCGAGCTAACTAAAGCTGTCAAGCTTCTAAGTAAAACTATCTTCGTGATATGTTCATTTGACGATTGATCGAAAAGTGCTTTTGAAAGGTTATTACGAAAAATAATATTTTATATTTGAATACAAACCTGCGACCTCATGAGAAGACTTTTGAGTTGTTGTGTTTGCTGTTGTAGAATGCTGGACGGCATTGCGCTCGCTTCTGAACCTTCTTCTAGGGTTAGATCTTCTAATTCTGTGTTTAAAAGTTAATGTTCTATAGAAAAAAAAATGATATAAAGTAGATAAATAATTAACTGATATAAGAATAATTGAATTTACGGTTAATTATAAATATTATGAATAGTTAGTCTCTTTCACTGACATCAGTGTATGTCAATATATAATTAAAGAATAAAGTCACACAATAATAATATTCTTATAGAATATATTTTATTAATTGCTTTTGCTTGCTATGTTTGTAGCAATATTGCTAATTGGAGTGGATTCTATTTCCACTTGAGGGAATCAATTACTTTTTCGCTCTTTTAATAAGACCAACAGCAACATTGAGTTCCATCATTCAATATACCATGTTTAGAAAATTTGGCAGAGCACGAGAAACATAGTGTCTTAATACTGAGGCCAGTATTTATAAATTGCTCTCAATTCTGAGATCGACTTTAAATATTGTTTTCATTCATAATATTATTTAAACGGCCTCTCAAGATCAATTTCATAGTTGACAGCGTTTACAAATACGGACCTAAGTTCCCTTGTATACCCACCTCTCAGTTTGGGCTGCAGCGGCGCGTGCGCGGGGTGCGGCGGCGCGTACACCAGCTCGCCCTCCTGCAGGCCCTTGGGCTGCACTATGTAGAGGCGCACGCGCACACGCCTGCCGCCCTCCTCGCACTCCCCGCACCCGCCCACGACCTCCTCCTGTTATACATGGTATGAATAACATATCTATATAGTAATATTATAAAGAAGAGGACTTTGATTAGCAGCTAATCTCAGGAGCTACTGGCTCGAATTGTATTTTTTTCGTGTTGAATAGTCCATTTCTCGAGAAAGGTTATAAGGCTTTATTATATCACGTTAATCGTTTTGATGTAGCCCGCATTATTCATATATGAAGATATAGAAAAAAAAAGTATAATCTAATTTAGTATGCAAAAACTAAACTCACATCATGATGTATCTCGTAGTCATCGGGCGAGTCGCCTGCGTCACCGCCTGACCCGTTCCTGTGGTAGGGGTCGTCGCAGCTTGACTCGCATTTAACTTGTTGTTCATCTTAAACGAAAAGTTAAATTAGGTACAAGTGTGAAATAAAGAAAAACAATTTTATTTATATAGTTTTTTGTATCACGCACATAGCAGGTAAGCCAGAGAGTTTAACTGTAAAAGCGACGGTTGTGGATTCCCATTCGTGGAAGTAAATTATTTGCATTACCGTGCTCTGGTTAAAAGTCAAAGTGCGACATTGAGACACTCCACACGCAATGTCTCAAAATACGATTGGTACAATTTTAAAAGTAAAAAAAAATGCTCAAAGTGTAATTTCAATATCAAGTACAATTCGAAACACATAACATATTAAGTTAGTACAAAAGTAACAATCAAAAGTCACCAGCATCGACAATGCAGAAGCTCAGGACGGGGTAGGGCAGCAGGAACTCGGAGATGGTGGAGCAGTGGGCGGCGGCGTCGGCGCCGTCGCGCGCCACGCGGAGCACGTAGAGGCAGCGCGTCCTGAAGTCGGACAGCAGCAGGTAGCTGGCGCTGGCGTCCAGCATGGCCTTCATGCCCGGCGAGTCGCCGCCCGGCGCCGGCGAGAACGTGATACACTGCAGGCAGTCCCACGACTTGCACGACCAGATTTTTATTGATGTGTTGTTATCCGCTCCTGTCACGGCGAATTTCCAGAATTGTACGCTGGAAAATATTACATTATTAAGGTTTTTATTTTATGTATATGTTAATAAAAGTTTTAAACATTTTTAAAGTGTTATTCCACACTTAAGAATGAAAAATACTTATCAAGAAAACGTATAAAAAATTGAACGCCTCTTTGGAAACTACACCCGCACGACATCGGTTTAATTTTCAATTTAGGGAATTAGTTATTTTTGTGTTCTTTCTCTAATAATTAAACAAAGCGTCGCATTGATTTATTCTACTGAACGTAATAATAATGTTTTAACACTACTTTCCCTTTATCTGTCTTATTATATGTTGGATATAGTGTGGAGTTAAAACAAAAAAAAACTTTGAGTACAAATCTAACCCATGACTACTGCGTGTGCAACCAAACAATTTTTAACTAGGCTACGATAATATCCAATAAAACAATAGAAAATTAAAAAGATTAGTGCCTTACTCAGTATTATAATTTTTATGATTGTCCAAAAAGAACAGGCAACTTAGGGGTTTGCCTTCGTGCGGTTGCCACTTATGCAGGCAACGGGGGCTGCTCTCATTGTTCATGTACACCTGAAATAAAAATATTAAACGAAATAGCATTAACAAAATCGTATAAGTTTTAGAGAAGCTGAACGCCTTTTCCAACAGCAACTATTATTGTTGTATATAAAGTCACAGATGTACACCGTTTTAGAGCACGTTCAGATAACTATTGATGTGCAAATGTTAACGCACGTTGGCTGCTGCGCTAGCGCTCGATTGTTGTCAGCGCTTTGCGATTATTGGATAGATGGATTCTGTTTAATTGAGAGCGTGTTTTCGACGCGGATAGGTACCTGCGCGAACATGACGTATCCGTCGGCGGCGGCGGTGGCCAGCGCCGTGCCGTCGGGCGAGAAGGCGGCCGCCAGCACGGCGCCCGCGTGCGAGCCCGCGCAGCGCCCCGCGCCCGCCGCCAGCGCGCCGCCCGCACCCACCGCGCCCCCACCCCCGCCCAGCGACACCACCGCGCGGATGTTCCACATGCGAGCTGCGACAGTTCAACTTGTGAGATAAACTATAGATTCCAAAATGTGGGGGAAGAGGGAATGGGTATACAAGATTTTTTTTGTAACTTTTTCCCGCATGCAACAGGGTAGACATATAGAACCTAGTGATACAATACTCTATTCCCAACGCACTGTTCTATTTTTTTTTTTGAGATGAATTTGCAATCAGTTCTTTACTTTTAGCAATGTGTTTTATGTTGATGGCTTTTAAAGGCGTGACTCCAATAAGACCGTGAGACCTTATACTGTTTCTCTTTTTGTTATTTTTTTTTTAAGTCTTACTTTTTTTTTCCTATTTCAAAAAATATCATTTCTTTTTAATCTTTTGGCAAAACTTCGCGTTACAAGGGCAGATACAAGGTTATTGGGATGCCTTTCCAGTCGCTGTCGTTATTTATTATTGTACCTTATGATTTCATCCGCAACAGTGTCCACCTTAACGTTTTCATGGATTTCCTTGTTAGTAACATACCAAGCACTTTCCCAGAGTTGGATTCCAAAGAGCCAAACAAACTTCAGTATAGCATTGTATATAAGAAGTTTATTGTCGAGGCTCAATTTGCTGTTACGCCCTAGTATACAATGAAGGTGTTTATAATGGATATTAAGTTCACACCTCTTTGTTTCGATGTGGTTCCTCCATGTGAGGCGACGATCAAGATGGAGACCCAAGTACCTGACGCTGTCATGATGTGAAAGTGTGATATTTTCCAATTTTACTGGTGGACAGTTTCCTTTTTTTAGGGTGAAAGTGACCTGAACTGATTTGCTTGCACTTGCTTTAATCCTCCAGCTATCCAGCCATGTTGTGATTTTATCCAGGATTCCTTGTAGAGTCTCAGATGCAGTCACTGGATCTTCGTAACTGACTAGTACAGCAGTATCGTCAGCAAATGTTGCCGTTGTGACTCAAGTATACAGTATGTACAGTAGAGGTCCCAAAACTGACCCCTGGGGTACGCCAGCTTTTATTTTGAAAAAAGATGATTTTACATCCGCTTCTTTCACCTGGAACATCCTGTCTTCAAGGTAAGATCTTACTACGTACTGATCGGGCAAGTTACTCTTCAGTTTAAACAGAAGACCCCTATGCCAGACCTTGTCAAAAGCCTGTTGGATATCGAGGAACACGGAGGAGGAGTATTGATTTTGCCCGAGGCTTTTTCGGATTTTATCACGTACTCTGTGCACTTGTTCAGTGGTGGAGTGCTCTAGCCTGAAGCCAAATTGATGGTCGGGTATCACCTTTTCATTCCTAAGGATGGGCAGTACTCTATGCATCAGCAACTTTTCCAAAACTTTTGAAAGAATGGGGAGCAGACTTATGGGCCTATAAGATGATACCTCATAAGGATCTTTACCAGTCTTATAAATCATAATGATTTGTGAGAACTTCCAGGTCAAAGGAAAATACTGGACCCGCAGCACAGCATTAAACAGAGATGTCAGAAATACAACAGCTTTTCGAGGTAACTGTTTCAGTATTTCCTTTGTGATAAGGTCCAGGGCTTTCTTGTGTTTAAGTGTGATAATTACTCTCCATACTTCAGGCACTGTAAAAGGACGAGGTGGTAGCGATATTTGGAAGTCTTGCAGAAGCACTTCGTCTATGTATGGTTCATTTTCAGAGCTTCCTTCTAGATTTGGGGAAAATACTTGATCCAGGTGCTTAGCATAAGCATTCACTTTTTCCTGGGAGGTACGTGCCCATCCCGACCCAGTTTTTAGAGGGAATTTTGGTACTTTGTGCCTTGCTATAGTTTTTTGTGAATTTCGTGTGATGTTTACTCTCCATACTTCAGGCACTGTAAAAGGACGAGGTGGTAGCGATATTTGGAAGTCTTGCAGAAGCACTTCGTCTATGTATGGTTCATTTTCAGCGCTTCCTCCTAGATTTGGGGAAAATACTTGATCCAGGTGCTTAGCATAAGCATTCACTTTTTCCTGGGAGGTACGTGCCCAAGTTTTTAGAGGGAATTTTGGTACTTTGTGCCTAGCTATAGTTTTTTGTGAATTTCGATTGGGAGTGATAATGACTCCAGCTGAAGTTCTAGTGTATCATCGTGCCACCTCTGCAACATCTCCTTCAAGTCTAAAGCAGCTGTATTGAATAAGGTCTTGTCTGCCTCCACTCCACTCTGATGCCAAATTCTCCTTAACCTAGGTTTATTTAGTAATGCATGTTTAATAGCCAGTGGGTAATTTAAATGCCTTTTGTCCGGTTTAGGTTCAGGAGTATTGATCCAACAAGCTGTTTGGTTAAGTTCTGTTTTGTACCTAGTTGCATCTTCTATGTTATCCGGAGTTTTTAAATTCTAAGTTTGTATTACTTTTGGTATGTTTTTCGGATACGAGAAGTATATCAATTTTATGTTCCACCATTAGTAATTCACCTTCCAGTTTGTGAGCTGTTAGTCCATTCACGTTCCAGGTATCTACTCTGTAGGTATTCATTTTGTAAGCCGTTCTAATAAGAACTAAAATCGTTGTTAATATGCTTAATAAGCTCGAGTCAGTGATAATCAAGCTTATTGATAAATAGTTGTTAATTTAACCACAACCATAGGTGTCCATAGGCACCCAATCACACCTACTAACAGAAACACCACAGACAAGCCATTTATAAAAAAAATACATTTTGAAAATGATTGAGTTATATTCCACACAAATGAGAATATTTTCTTAATAATACTCACCCTGATTAGCATGTGTAGTCAACAAAAGCCTGGCAACGTCATCATCAGGCGCGTCATCTTCATCAGGTATGTAGGGGCACCACACTACCCTATGTGTAGAGCCACCCACACCCGTGTCCTCTCGCACTTCCAATGACAGAGTGCAACTGAAAAAATATCAAACGAAATTAAAAAAATATTTAAAAAAAATCAATTCAGCTGCACGCTGTATCCCGCACACAGCAGGGTACTCAGAGGGAACCTAGTGTTAAGACACTCCGTTCCCCACTTTCCGCCGAATTTTGGAGGCATTGCGTGATGAGTGGCAGAACTCAACGCCGCGCTTAACATCTATACCAGAGCAAGATATGGAAATATAAATTTAAGTAAATATTTCATCTCCTCGAATGGGGATCGAACCCACAACCAGTCGGTTTTACACTCAGACCTCGGGCCACTGCGCCACGACTGGCCTCAAAAATAATAATTTGAGTTTATTTTTTGATTACATTTCATTTATATCATTTATATGTATATAAAATATTGTTCCATTGACTAAAGTGAAGAATATAATGGCTATATTAAAAAAGCTTATATTTTATTCTAAGAATTCAATTCAATTTTAATATTTAAGTTATATTTTATATAAAAAAATTAAAACAGCAGAACATCAAATTACAATTCATTATCTACAATTTTCTGTATCACATATATAATTATATAAATAATCAATACATTAATTTAATTTTTATAATGTTTTTTAAGACTTTAATTATTTCTAAGGTTTTGCTACACAGACTACATATCTTACCGTAGACCACTATCAGTGACCTCAATTTCATGAATGTAAAAGTTGCCCATCTCATCAATACTGGCCAACACAATTTGATTTGGAATATGAGCAAAAGCTAAGTCTTGAACCTGAAATAAATAGTTTTTACTTCATGCTGTATCCTGCACATAACTGGTTAGGCAGAGGGAACCTGGAACCTAGTAGTAAGACATTCTGTTCTGGTGGTGTTCTGGTTCCTATTAAGTAACTAATATTACCCATTTTCTGCAGAATTCTGAAGACATTCCATATTGAGTGGGGCTCTGGTAATGACACATTGTCTCCTTACCAGAGCATGGAAAATGAAAATCAAACCTACTACCTGTCACGTTTACAATCACACGCTATGTATTATTACCATTGGCTTGCACATATTATTTAAACATAAGCTTGGAAAAGCGGCACTGATATGATTAATGAATTGTTTTTAAAATTAAAAATTAAATTAAATCAGCTTCAAGCTGTATTTTGCACACAGCAGGGTAGGCAGAGGGAACCTAGTGTTAAGACACTCCGTTCTCCACTTTCTGCCGAATTCTGGAGGCATTGCCTGTTGAGTGACAAAACTCAACGCCGCGCGTAACCTCGACACCAGAGCGAAGAAATGGAAATATAAATTTAAGTAACAACCAGTCGGCTTTACAGTCACACCTCGTGCCGCTGCGCCACGACTGGCGTGAATGTTTTTAATATGATTATGTTACTTTTTATCCCTAATAGCTCCACACCAATTTTTTGTCTCTAACCCTTACTGTAAGGGAGTTATAGGAAAACAACCCTTTTAACGTTAAAGTTTATATTTTTGGAATCTATTATAGATATCTTTATGAAGTTTAAAATATCTTATTATGTGATTTTTTTTTAAAAAAATTAGGATATTATAAATTGTAAAAAAAAGAAATTGACTATTTGAATGCCCTTTTATACAGGGTGGAAGTGTCAGCACCACATTAAATGAAACCACAGTTTTAACTACTCTATAAAAGTCTAATATAATTCAGAAAAAAATAAATTCCCAAAAATGAAAAAGTTTTTTTTTCAAACAAAATAAATAATAAAATTGTCATTTTAAAACAAAACGCCATTTGTAAGGATGACGCACGCACACGTAAACCTATCAAAGGAACACCGCCGCACACGCCTCATTTCGAAATCGAGTCG